>ML532900.1:0-14490 GCA_005239535.1 Nicotiana rustica | reverse complement strand
CCCAACCAGCTCCCGTCTATAATGCCTACAATTCCCAACCTTCTCACTATCAATCACCACCTAATCGCCAAAACTTCCCGAGACCTCGCCCAAACTTCAACCGTTATCCACCAAAACAGTATACTTCCATAGCTGAACCCATTGACCAATTATATGAAAAGCATAAAGCCACCGATTATGTCACACCCATCCCCGATGTCACCCCCCAGAATCCATCTCAGTGGGTCAACCCAAACAAAACTTGTGCTTACCACTCCGGCATGAAGGGACACACCATCGAGGAATGTCGTTCCCTGAAAGACAAGATACAAACCCTCATAGATAACAAGATCATTGTAGCCAAGGAACATGCTCCTAATGTTTGCAATAATACGCTGCCTGACCATAAAGGCGGTGTCCACATGATTGAGGTTTAAGATGATTGGGATCCTGAGGGATCAATTGGGCTAATTGCCGAGGGTGATCCGAAGAAGCCTGCGATTACTCTTAATCCGATCGTGGTCCAGATGCAGCCATCTGAGGAAGTTGAGGTAAACATGTCCATTCCACTTGAGTTTGAATCAAGGCCACCCGCCAAGGGAAAAGCCCCAGGGCCGATCGAAGTCGAGTTTGTGCGACCGCTCGAAGTTGCAATACGGCCATCTATAACATATACTCTGGCAGGAATAAGAATGACCACACTTATTCCAGTGGCAATGTCAACAACGACACCCTTTTACTCAGATGCCATTCCATGGGACTATACCACTGAAGCAAGGAGGAAGGGTAAAGGAAAGTCTGAAGAAGCCATCGCTGCACAGGGCATTTGGCCGAGTCTAGCAAGAAGGCCAACAACCGTCCCCCCATCATTGAAACAGGTTCAGACGATCAGTGGAGAAAGATATAAGCCAAGGAATACTCAATCCTCGACCACTTGAACAAAACGCCAGCTCAGATATCCATCCTCTACCTGTTACAAAACTATGAAACTCACAGGAGTGCTTTGCTAAGGGTACTGAGTGAAGCATACATGCCAGACAATATCACCAGTGGGGAAATGGCCAACATGGTGGTCCAGATACTGGAAAGTCACAAGATCACTTTCCACGAAGATGAGCTACCGCCCGAGGGGCTAGGGCATAATTGAGCACTACACATCACCGTACAATGTGAGGATCACTTCATCACAAGGATCCTAATTGATGGAGGTTCCAGCCTCAACATTTGTTCGCTGGTCACACTCAAGAGATTGGGCAAGAGTCAACATGAGATAAAGGAAGGAGAGATCAACGTAAAAGTCTTCGATGGTTCACAGAGGTCCGCCATGGGATAGATCACCTTATGCTTACAAATGGGACCAACTTGGTTCGATGTAGATTTCCAAGTGATAGATGTGCCTGCATCCTACAACTTACTATTGGGACGACCTAGGATCCACGCAGCTGGGGCCGTGGCATCAACCCTACATAAAGCTGTGAAGTTTGAATGGAATCATCAAGAGGTAATCATTCATGGCGACGGTAGCAACCATATCTACGGTCGCCAGAACTTTTCGGTCATCGATGGAAGGAGGAAGTTGGGCGGAGAAATCTATCACAACATAGATCGTGTTAACGCCATTGACAAAGACAAGTGGTGGGGAAGTAAGACCGAAAGCATATTGAAATGGAAAGGGTACGAGCCGGGTAAAGGGCTCGGTAAGCATCTTCAAGGGATAACAAAGCCAATAACACTCAAGAAGCACGGTACTACTTTTGGTCTAGGGTACGAGTACACTTGAAAGGAGTTCAAGGACTGGTCACCATGGGGTGGCCCCTACTACCCATTGGAGCAGCCAGTACCCCGCATATAGCAGACTTTCCAGCCAGCTGACATCATATATGGTACAGACGAAGAAGAAGCGCTAGCGGCGATAAGGGATCTATTTATGGATGATGAGGATATGGACTACTGTGTCATTTTTGAAGAGGAAGGGGAGGAAGGCCCTTCCATACAAGTTGTGAGAAAGGGATCACATCTAAAAAATTGGTCCGTCAGGAAAACCAAAGCCCGTCGAGCCTCGGGGTAGCAAGGCTAACAAAACAAGCATTATTTACAGTTTATTTATTTAAAGAATTTTCTTCCTTTTCGCATTTTTAATTTCTGCAAGAAAGAGCTCCTATGTTCAAACAATTACTCAATTTATCAAAGCATTTCCAATTTCTTTATAAATCTTGTATTTACTTGTTACTGTTTTCCTCCCCATTACTTTATTTTACACAGCATTACTATGACTTATCTTGATGAACCGACGACTTTGACCTGAAACGAGGCAATGCAACAAATGGATTCCGAGTCAAACGAGGATGATATACCTGAGGATATTATTAAGGAGGTTGAGAACTTTGAGAACAGACCTAAGTCTAACTTGGATGAGACTGAGGTCGTCAACTTGGGGAACACGGAGAACGTCAAAGAAACACGCATCATCATTCATCTGTCGCCGTTAGAAAAAGAGGAATATCCAGAATTTTTAAGGGAGTATGAGGACATATTCGCCTGTTCATATGATGACATGACTGGCCTCAGTACATCTATTGTGGCCCACAAGATTCCAACCAATCCAACATGCCCACGAGTGAAGCAAAAGCTCAGGCAGTTCAAGCCAGACATGAGCTTGAAAATCAAAGAAGAGGTCACCAAGCAGATCAATGTCGGGGTTCTCCGAGTGGTCGGATATTCTACATGGTAAGCCAACATTGTGCCTGTACCAAAGAAAGATGGGAAGGTCAGAGTCTGCGTCGACTACCGGGATCTCAACTGGGCCAGTCTGAAAGACGACTTCCCCCTGCCGAACATACACATCTTAATTGATAACTGTACCAATCACGGGCTGCAGTCCTTTGTAGATTGTTTGCTGGTTACCATCAGATTTGGATGGACGAGAAAGATGCTGAGAAAACGACATTCATTACGCCGTGGGGAGTGTATTGCTACAAGATGATGCCATTCGGTCTAAAGAATGCAGGTAGCACTTACATGAGAGCCATGACTACTATATTCCATGATATGATTCACAAGGAGATCGAGGTATATGTGGACGATGTCATCATCAAATCAAGGAAAGCTGCTGATCACATGGAAGATTTGAGAAAGTTCTTCAACAGGTTAAGAAAGTACAATCTGAAACTAAACCCCGCGAAGTGTGCGTTCGGGGTTCCTGCTGGAAAATTACTGGGTTTCATTGTAAGCCGACGGGGAATAGAATTGGATCCATCCAAAGTCAAAGCCATTCAGGAATTGCCACCACCAAAGAACAAGAAGGATGTTATGAGCTTTCTGGGAAGGCTAAATTATATCAACCGGTTCATAGCCCAGTCTACCGTCATTTGTGAACCATTTTCAAAATGCTAAGAAAGGATGCTGCCACCAAATGGACTGAGGATTGTCAAAAAGCCTTAGACACAATCAAGGAGTACCTCTCAACACCACCAGTCTTGGTACCCCCAGAGCCGGGTAAACCCCTATTACTCTAACTGGCCGTATTAGATGGAGTTTTTGGTTGCGTTCTCGGGCAACATGACGAAACGGGGAGGAAAGAGCAAGCAATTTACTACCTCAGCAGGAAGTTTACTCTGTATAAGGCCCGGTATTCTCTATTAGAACGCACCTATTGTGCTTTGACTTGTGTCGCACAAAAGCTGAGGCATTATTTCTGTGCCTACACATTGTATCTCAAATTAAGGATGGATCCGCTCAAGTACATCTTTCAGAAACCCATGCCAACTGGCAAGCTGGCCAAATGGCAGATCCTGTTAAGTGAGTTCGACATCATTTACGTAACTCAGAAGGAGGACAAGGGACAAGCATTAGATGATCATCTTGTTGAGAATCCTATGGACGGAGGATACGAACCCTTGAAAACGTATTTCCCCGATGAGGAAGTATCATTCGTAGGAGAGGACATTGCAGAATCCTACGACGGTTGGAGGATGTTCTTTGATGGGGCCGCAAACTTCAAATGCGTGGATATTGGAGCAGTCGTAATTTCAGAAACTGGTCCGCACTACCCGGTATCCGCCAAGCTCAAGTTTCCCTGCACCAACAACATGGCTGAATATGAGGCCTGCATCATGGGGCTCAACTTGGCCATCGACATGAATGTTCATGAATTATTAATGATTGGCGATTCAGACTTATTGATACACCAAGTCCAAGGAGAATGGGCGACCAAGAATTCCAAAATATTGCCATATCTACATCGTGTACAGGATTTGAGAAAGAGGTTCACAAAGATAGAATTCTGGCACGTCCCCAGAATCCAGAATGAGTTCGCCGACGCACTGGCCACCTTGTCATCTATTATCCAGCATCTAGATAAGAACTTCATTGATCCTATCCCGGTGGGGATTCACAATCAGCCGGCCTACTGTACCCACGTTGAAGAAGAAGTAGACGGAAAGCCTTGGTTTCATGACATTAAGGAGTACTTGGCAGAGGGAGAATACCCAGAACTTGCAAACGCTACTCAAAAGCACACTCTTCGAAGGTTATCAAATAAATTCTTTCACAGCGGAGGAATCCAATATAGGAGGACTCCCGATCTGGGTTTATTAAGATGTGTCGAGGCAAAGGAAGCGACGAAGCTGTTGGAGGAAATACATGATGGTACATGCGGTCCTCATATGAACGAGTTTGTTCTAGCAAAGAAGATACTTCGGGCTTGTTATTTCTGGATGACCATGGAAACAGACTGCATCTAGTATGTCCGCAAATGCCATCGATGTCAAATACATGGGGATATGATAAAGGTACATCCCAGGGAGCTTAATGCAACAAGCTCACCCTGGCCGGTCGCCGCTTGGGGCATGGATGTTATTGGACCAATCGAGCATGCCGCCTCCAATGGACACAGGTTCATTCTGGTTGCCATTGATTATTTCACCAAATGGGTCGAAGTAGCATCTTACAAAGTAGTTACTAAGAAAGTCGTGCTTGACTTTGTCCGCGACCGCAATGTTTGTCGGTTTGGAGTTCCAGAGTCAATTATCACCGATAATGGTTCCAACCTTAATAGTGATTTGATGAGAGTAATGTGTGAAACCTTCAAGATCAAGCACAAGAATTCTACAACATACATACCTCAAATGAATAAAGCCGTTGAGGCTGCCAATAAGAACATCAAGAAGATACTGAGAAAGATGATAGAGAAGCACAAGCAGTGGCATGAGAAGCTATCATTCGCTCTGTTGGGGTACCGCACCACGGTTCGCACATCAACCGGGGCAACTCCTTACATGTTGGTATACGGTACAGAAGCCTTCATTCCTACTGAAGTTGAAATTCCATCGTTGAGAATTATACAAGAAGACAAGCTCAACGACGCCGAATAGGTAGGAAGCCGCTTTGAGCAATTGTCCCTCATAGACGGAAAGAGAATGAACGTGGTTTGTCATGGTCAGCTATATCAGAATAGAATGACCCGAGCCTTCAACAAGAAAGTCAAACCAAGACGATTCACACCGGGGCAGTTGGTTTTAAAGAAAATCTTTCCTCAACAAGACGAAGCAAAAGGGAAATTCTCTCACAATTGCCAAGGCCCGTACATGGTTCACCGAGTTCTAACCGGAGGAGCACTCATACTGGTAGAAATGGATGGAGAAATTTGGCCTAAACCAATCAATTCAGACGCAGTAAAATGCTACTATGTGTAATCTTTATGCTTCTTCACATGCTGTAAACTGAACTACGCCTGACCAGATTCCCGTTTAAGAGGGGATACATAGGCAGCCATATGGGTTCGGTCATATTTTAATAAAATTTTCATTTTTCCCCACAAATGGAAACTGGGGCAGAAATTTGAGGAGGGACCTCAAAATTCCAAACCAAGTCCAGCCAAGCACCGCACCAGTAACGGCCAGAAGTCCTCACCCATCAAACAGGGGCAAAATGTTGAGGACCTTCAAATCTCCGCAGCAAGAGAGGTTGCAATGTCTCGAACCGCGTCGTGGTCGTAAGTTCATCCAAAGAAATTATTTTTTTTATTATATGTTATATCATATTTTATAAAACCATGCATATTTATTTCTTAAAAACAGTTTGTCTTAGCAACGCTACCCCTGTGGTACAAACAAAGCCAACATCATCAGCAGACAGGACAATCCGAGCTATCAGGGATACGGACTAACCCTCCCCCTTACGGAACTCACAATTTTTCTTTTGATGCAGGCACAAATACGACAAAAGCCCAAGACCTCTCGTTATCCCCACAAGACGCATGTTTCTCAAGGATACACTCTTGAACTCATCGCACATGCCAACACTTACTACTATCATCATTGCAAACGATACTTCATTCACAACATTGTATCACCACGCTTTATCATCAGCTAAGAACTCTTACTATCACTTTATTTTCTGCATTACATCAGGCTACCTTTCTGCCTCTCGAGACTAAGCTCTATCTCGGTCTGCATGAGGTTAAGCTCTACCTTCATCTGTATTCGCATTTGCATGAGGCTACCTTTCTGCCTCTCGAGACTAAGCTCTGTTTCCATCTTGGATGAGGTTAAGCCCTACCTCCATCGGCATTTGCATTTGCATAAGGCTACCTTATTGCCTTTCGAGGTTAAGCTCTACCTCCATTTGCATTCGCATTTGCATGAGGCTACCTTTATGCCTCTCGAGACGAAGCTCTGTCTTCATCTTTCATGAGGTTAAGCCCTACCTCCATCTGCATTCGCATTTGCATAAGGCTACCTTTCTGCCTTCCGAGGTTAAGCTCTACCTCCATTTGCATTCGTATTTTTGCATGAGGCTACCATTCTTCCTCTCGAGACTAAGCTTTGTCTCCATCTGCATAAGGTTAAGCTCTAGCTTTATCGACATTCGCATTTCCATAAGGCTACCTTTCTGCCTTCCGAGGTTATGCTCTACCTCCATTTGCATTCGCATCTTTGCATGAGGCTACCTTTCTGCCTTTCGAGACTAAGCTCTGTCTCCATCTTGCATGAGGTTAAGCTCTACCTCCATTTGCATTCGCATCTTTGCATGAGGCTACCTTTCTGCCTCTTGAGACTAAGCTATGTCTCCATCTTGAATGAGTTTAAGCTCTACCTCCACTTGCATTCACATCTGCATAAGGCTACCATTCTGCCTTTCGAGACTAATCTCTGTCTCCATCTTCCGAGGTTAAGCGCCATTTCTCCTACATTTTATTTCCCGCATTGCATAAGGCTATTATTCCGCCTTCCGAGGTTCTACGCTACCTCTCTCCGCATCTTATTGCACTACGCTAAGCTCTTTCTTAGCGTACCTTATTTATTTACGCCTTGTTTCGAGATAAGCTCTGCCCTCTTTCTCTTTGCAAATCGCAAGACTAAGCTCTATTTTGCCAACATCATATTACTGCATTCTTCATGGGCTGAAATATCGCCAACTTGTCCAAAGGCGTCATCGTTCGAAGGCACCATCATCATGGCCCGAGAACATCATTTCATTGCCTAAGGATCTCTTTTATTCAACTTTCACATCATTATTCAAAGGCATCATCGTTCGGAGGCACCATCCTCATGGCCCGAGAACATCATTTCATTGCCTAAGGATCTCTTTTATTCAACTTTCACATCATTATTCAAAGGCATCATCGTTCGGAGGCACCATCCTCATGGCCCGAGAACATCATTTCATAGCCTGCGAATCCCGCGCTAAGCGATTCATGGCCCAGGACATCATGGTCTAAGGACATCACCCTAATGGTCCAAAGACAGCATTCATAGTCCGACGAGAACTTGCATCATGTTTATATTATGCACAATATATGCTTGCTCTCTATCTGTAGGTAACCCGGCCGGAACAGCCAACCAGACAGGAGCGGACCGCTCCAGTTCTTCGACGTCCCCCGTAAGAACTTCCTACTCTTACCCTACCATGCACCTTGCGTCCGTTCTTGTGAAGCATCACCGGTACATTTCGCCGATGATTCCGGAACTACATACGGCCTGATTCCTGTAAAACCAGGGATATGTAGACAGCTCATACACCAGGGTGCGGCCAAATTCTATCCCACAGTTTCATCTCGGTCAAAATTGGCCATCACATCTTTACGTGACAACTCTTTCATCCTTCCCGAGTAAAGAGGGGCAGTTGTTGATACCCAATTTTTTCTCAAATTATTTTCAAACTGGTATATAAGCTTTCAAAATCACTCTTTGCAATAAGGAGTATTTTTTCTAATTTTTCCATATTTTATCTAAATTATTTCCCTATTTATTTAATATTGTATATTTTTTATAATTCACAAATTGTACTCTAAAATAATTTCAAAAATATGTTTTAGTTCAATATGTCATTTATAATCACTTTTACTTATTATAATCCAATTATTTTGTAAATTGGCCAATTGGGTCTTGTTTAATTTCAATTTACAATACTTTTGCAATTATAGCCCAATTGAACATTGCGTATTATTTTAATTCCAAACTTATGCATTTTTACACTTAATATTATTTAATTACTGTAATTTCATCTATTTAAACTCAATTTCATTTTTGTACAATTATTGGTTGTTGATTTAATTATTTATCTATTTTTTTGGGGGTATTTAATAACTAGCCACATTTCATTTAACTTCTAGCCTGATTTTAAATCCCAACCCATCTAATTAATTAACCCAATTGCAGCCCAACCCAAAACTCATCAAATAACTCAACCCACCCAGGATTCAATCTCGACCGTTGATCAAATTTGATCAACGGTCCAGATGTAACCTTCCTAAATTAAACTCACCTAACCCCTCCCCCTCCGTCTCATTTCCTTCGAGACGGTTCCTCTCTCATCACTCATCTCTTTCTAGCTCTCTATCTCTCTAGAAGTCTCCTGACTTTCCCTCTTCAATGGACTCTAGTTATCTTCTCTGGTGGATTCTCACCGGAGCTTGGATTCCCTGTCACCTCCTGGTCATCCACTCACCTCTCACCTGCTCAATGATGCCCTGAGTTCTTCAGACGAGCCTGGAGCGGTCCACTCACCTCCTTTGAGCCTATTGCCACTGTCCGGCCAACCCTTGGCCATTTGAGTAAGTTTACAGTCTCTCCAGCCTAAATCAAGGCCATTCATGAGGTTTGCCTTCTTTTCTGGGTTCCACGAAACCCTAATTCTCTATTACTTGATCTTTCTTAAAGATCTGTTTTATATTTGCAACATTATGAGGTTTATCTATGATTTTCTCCGGAAAATTACATCTTTTAAACAATTTAGAAACTAGGGTTTCTCGACCCTGTTCTCAAAACAGTTTTCCTTTCAATTTTTGATCTTTTTATCATCTCTACAGTGTTTTAAACAAGCATCTTGTGATTGCATGTTGCCTTGACTGTTATGTTGAAACCCTAGTTTTGGGGTTAATCTTTATTATGTGTATCCGTTTTCACTCGGCTATGTGTATTCGTGTGTTCTTGTTTAATTCAGTGCTATGACCTTTTCCTGTTGATTATCTCTTTGTGTTACTGCTGTTAAATGCTTCATTATTGATTTACCTTATTTATTTTTACCTATTGATTTTATACTGATTTTTTGTATAAAAACCCCCAAGCTTGTGATGCTTTCCATGAATAGCTTATCCTATGTATTCCCTTTGTAATCCTGTACTTATTTTGGATTCTTTCCATACTTATGTGATGCTTTCTTTGAATAAGTGATTCTGTATGTCCTTTGTAATTCTGTACCAAACTTTGAGTGCTTTCCTTACTCATATCATACTTTCCTTAACTATTTTGGATTCCTTGTGATTGCAATTGAATCCGAGATTCTTCAGTTGATTCTCAAACTAATACCCTAGTTTACTTTATAAATGTAATGTTACTTAAACTTTCCTTAATCATATACTTGGCTTTTTTATGTATTATGTGATTACCTTGTCTCTAATTAAGCAAAATCAGTCTTATAAATTGATTGTTTTTCCTTTTGAACTTGACTCCTTAATTAAAGGAGTCCAGTGTTTTAATGGATACTAATTGGTTGTATTTTCATAATCGTGCACCCTTTACCTATGTGACTACTTGTTTTATTAAACTATATATATACCCTGTCTTCTCTCTTTACAGACACAAAAACACAATGAACACACTCTCTTGATCACACAAACACACATAGACATCTGCACTATTTGTGCTCTTTCTTGCTATATCTCTTTGGCTCTATGTGCTGCTGTTGCCTATTATTAGCCGGTTGCAAGCCAAGGCTAATAGTGCTATTACTTTTCTCTCTTCTGCTATGCTCTCTTTTAACACTGGTATGTTCTAGTTAAGTTTACAACATCCTCAAACAATATATTTCAATTTTGGTTAAGATTCTTACTGTTTCTTTTGTGTTTTTATCTATGGTTCTATTGACTACCATGTAACTAGTATGCCTACTCTCTTTCTACGATCTCTCTTCTACTTCTAGTCTATCAGGACTCTTGTTTCCCTCTCTATGACTCATCATGGCTTATGTGATATTTTACTGCTTCATTCTGCATATTTAACATCTCTTCATGTATTTTTCTCTATCAATTGCCTGGCTTCTAATGCACCTATAATATTTAGTGTTCTCAGATTTGTATCTATAATATATGATAAGCTCTTGGCATATCACATCCTGTGAAAATCTGTAACTTTATTCTAATGACTGATTACTGCAAATATGTTGCTAGTATTGCTTGTCCCAATCTCTTTCCCTCTTTGTGTTTGCTTTTTATTGAATTCTTCATACTTGTTGAGTTGTGACCATTCTACTGCTTCTTTTTCAAACTAGTTTTACATAAAAAGTCTTTCTATTATTCTCTAAAGTCATGATTATTTCAAAACTCCTTTTCGAACTTAACTATTTTTAACTGCTATTTCTTGCACTTCACATTATTCTTAGACCCTTAGGATCCACCCCCTCAGTGTGAGCATTGCTTAGGGACCTTGAGTTCCCTCTGAACTTTCACAAACTGAGGCAGGTAATTCAACACTGCACCTATCTCAACTCTGGTAATTGCTGGGTGCTGGTATTGGCCACGGCCCTCACAAGGACCTTTGGGAGCTTTGCGGCCCCAGTATGTGTAAGTTGTGAGGCTCAAAAGGGGTGAGGCTGGAAGGTTGGGCCTGTTTGAAGGCTCTCTATAGAATAACTTCTTATTTTTCTCTTTGCAATTACTGTAATTCATTTACTATGGCCTGTAATAATTTGTAAATAAACTATTGGGGATGGATAGTGAATATGGGAGGGAATTATGCATGTTTAGTGTAGTATGGGTAGAAATCATGACTTAGGCTTTATTTTTTTATGTGCGCAATAGTATCATGCCTAGGACATACATACCATATATTGAAAATCATGTTTAGGGTCTTCATTTTAACATACCTATTATATTCACGCCTAGTATAACCTAATGAGTAACAAAGACTGTCATAATGTATTGCTCATGCAGTTTATAAACATGACATATAGAAACCATGTATTAAGGTGATACTTTGTGCATTAGATATATTGCCCTTAAGCATTTTTTATTTGTCAGAACTTGAACGCCTAGTTAACCTGATTTAATACTCCCATAAAATTTGTTAACCTATTTAAAACAATTTCCTGCAGACATGTATTTATAAAAATCAGAATCCAAATGTGCATGTTCACTATTTAAAAATAGGCAGGTAATGTATACAACGCCTAAGCAAACCTTAGGCCTAATACGTAATAAAATCAAATCAGTCACGTTCTTCTAGTTTAATCACTTCCTTTAAACATTTTGAACCTTGCTGCTCCCACTCCTGTTTTATTTCACTGAAGCTCATATACTTTTATTAAAACTCCTGCTCCATCTTAAACAGTCTCGAAATTGTGCATCAATTTCTTTTACTGAGTTTTACTTACTCCTGCTCTATTACGCCTTCAAACTACTGGTTTTTTTTCAAAATGCCTCATTCTGCTCAAATCGTGCCATTTCGAACCCCTATTTTGTATGTCTTTCAAGTCACTATATTTTGATACTATTTTACTACTTCCTCTGTTACAGTTCTTTGAAAAATAAATAGCTATTACTATATGTTGAGCCATTGTATTTTACTCACTTATCCTTTAATCATTTCAAACCCATGCTTTATTAACTTTCATCTATGTTTACTAAAAGCTTTAATCACTGTACAATTTCAAGCTTTACTGTTGCCTTTAGCTACTGTATATTTTTGAAATCAACTATCAGTTTTAATTAAAGATTCTGCCTTCCTTAAGCTTTCTAACCCAGATCCCAGCTATTTTACTAAAATTCCTATTTTCAAACTCCTATCCTGATACTTTAATTGTGTTTGTGACGTGCTACTTACATGTTTATGTGTGGAGGGATCTGTGATCCTTTCTTTGTCTTTATATGTCCCCTTATATGTGCAGTCCTACTTGTTTTGTATGTCGCTTAGTATTTCGTCCTTTAAACCTAAGGGTTCAGCCTAGTTCCTGCCTTGTAGGATTAGTAGTCCTAAACACCCTCCAGGACATATAGGATGGGATGGGTAATGGCACGCAAAAAGAATTCGTGACCAACACACGCATTTTAATAACCTTTACGGGGTGGGAAGGGTAGAATACAGATATGATGACCGGTGCACTAATTCCACGTGTAGCCGCCTTCTCGAGGTGTGACATATCGGGTATTGCATTAAAGTAATCCGTATTACTTTAAACCTAGGACAATTCTTTCCAAATTTTTATTCTAATGTTATTTCAAAACCTTTAAAGATTTTCATACTTGTTTTAAATCCCCTCTTATATGAACCTTACTTGTTACTTGCTCACCGTCCAAATTCACAAAACTTATTGGCTGGGACCCACAGTTGTGGATCTTGAGGGTGCCTAACACCTTCCCCTTGGGATAATATCTAACCCTTACCCAATCTCTGGTAGCGCGAACTAGTCATGAGTTATCAACTCTAGGTGCCCTAACACACCATAAAAATCGTTAGGTGGCGACTCTTCCTTAAATCTCTTCCTTTAAGGAGTTGTCCAGAATGTCATAAACCCGATGTCTCCGTACCTGACCCGTGCGATAGAAAAAGAGGGCACGACATCAGATGGTCAAATTCGAACATGAGAACCAATAAATAGTTGTCCATGGAGAAGATGAACAGTCAATCTATAGGGACCCGTCAGTCCTATGTCTGGAGGCTAGAGAGGGAAGTGAACACATCGTCTACCAAGCCTTTGAAATCGTGGTCGCTGACCAGTGCGAAGAGGGAACCCCATGTCCTCAAACTTATTTATGAAACACATAAATCATGGTCTCTAGTGAAATGATCAAACATGGGTACAAAATCGGTAAAGGGCTCGGGGTATCCTTACAAAGCGTCACAAAACCCGTCACCTTGGCCGCCAATAAGAAATTCTTTGGCATAGGTTTCCAAGCTACTGATGCCTACGAAAAATGGACCGATAAATGTAAGAAAAATGGTTGGGTCCTGCCTCAGCCAATCCCGCACCTCGCCGATCATTTGTTAAGACAAGGTATATAGAAGAAGAGGAAGAGGCGTTCACGGTTGATGAAATTGAGGATATCTGTGAAGAAATGAGGCAAATGGTCTACAAAGTCCACATGGTCCAATCGAGCAAAGGCTCGAGCACTATTGAAGTGCAATACATGGGGCCCAATGCTAAACTGCAAAACTGGAAGGCTAGTCCATTCCCAATCAGGCGGGAATCCCGGTAGTTTTGTCTTGCCATTTTTTCTACATTTCGAGTAATTTCAGGGTGTAACTCGAATGTTTCTAGTTTTTTTTGTCTTTTTAAATTCAAATGTAAACCCTCATATCTTCAAAATTCAATGAAATGAAATCAACATTTCATCGTCGATGAATCTTTTCATATTATTCTTTCTGACTTTGCTATTTTTCTTATCTTTCTCTTTTTAGTTTTTATAATGCAGACCTAAATAACATACCATGCTTGCGGACTTCATGCATATATCCTAAAACGTTGTCTAACTACGAAATAATAAATCAAGAACCCGAATACGATGAGGCTTTTAGGGAAATAAATTGAGAATTAGAACAATTTTAGAATAAGCCTAAGCCAAACCTAAATGAAACCGAGCCAGTTAATTTGGGCAATGCAGAATAGATTGGGGAGACAATGATAAACATCAACACCGATGAAAAAACTAGATATGCATTGATCTAACTCTTGTTTAAAGACGTGTTCGCATGGTCTTATGACGATATTCCATGACTAAGTGTTGATCTAGCGGTACACAAGCTGCCAACTTATCTCGGTTTTTCACCTGTCCAACAAAAGCAAATAAAATTCAAAGCAGACATCAGCGTACGATTAAAGAAGCGGTTGCCAAACAATTATATGTTGGTGTGATCCGAGTAGTCTGATACATCACATGGCTGGCTGTAACGACCCAGCCGGTCCTTTTGTGTGTTGGGACTCTGTTCTCGTGAATGACTCTTTCCATAGAGACTACTCGTGCCTTATGACTTGTGTGCGCAGGTAGTTCGAGATTCAGAAGTGATTTGGCCAGTT
>ML532897.1:34736-45968 GCA_005239535.1 Nicotiana rustica | reverse complement strand
ACCCCGGATTATATTTGCAACGCCCGCTTAATCTTTTATTAGACATAGTTGAGTGTGATCAGTAAGTTAGAAGGAACTTGGATAAATAGGACAACTTTGTAGTGGGTCGGATCATCATGGTAAGGGATATGATTAGTTCTTTGGATGCTTATGTGGAAATGAGTTTCTACATGTGTTTCCTAGCAATTGTCTTGGGTGTTGGTGACCTGCGTAACATGGTTGAGTTAGAAGGATTCAGTTCTGACGGTTTGGTGTTGTGCAAGTGGGTTTCGAATGGTTCCTGATGGTTTCTACCACGGTTAGAGATGTGTATTTTCTACTAGCATGAAGAGCATGAAAGGTATAGTGATTTTGCTTCTAGATGGGATCAAATGTAAGTTCTTGGCTAGTTGGGTACGTAGTTTCTTGTGGCTCGGAATGGGTTATGAAGTTTCCATATTTATCATAGGATGGCATGGTGTATGCGGTACGTTGTGTAGAGTCGAGATTTGCATGTGTGAGTTCACGGTTCAGTTCTGGAAGGAAGGTCAAAATTCTTAGGCAGCATTGGCAGTTTCAGATGACTAAGTAAATGATATCTACTGGTGGCTTGAAATATTTCATGTGGACTAGTGTTTTGATGGGATCACTCAGTGTAGCGGATTTATGTAGGGGTATGACCTTTGGTATTGGATTCATGTGTTTTGATTTTTACGATGTGTGCTAGGATTTTAGCATGATGTTGTGAGGGTAATTGTTAATGGCAGGATAGTCCTCTTGTGTGAGTCTTTTATATAATTTGATTATGTTGGGATATTGTTGTTGAGTGCACGAGTTGCACATGTTAAGACTTTGAATTGTATTGATGTGTCATGTCATCAGAGTGGTCGTGTTGGATGAAAAGAGGTCATTGGACCTAGAATGAATATTGTCAGAATTGTCTACAGCATAGTTGGAAGGATAAATATCGGGAGTCGGCTTAGAAATTTGCTATAATTCCTGTTTGGGAAGGGGGAGCTTCATGTCTGACCGATCGAACGAATGATTGTTAGTTTCTACGTGTTTCTGTTATCATCGGCAGTATATGAAAGTGTTAGAGCGAGGAATTTCTTGATAAGAGGTTATGTACCGGTAGTGGGTTGCTCTGAGCAGCTATTGTGATTAGGAATTAATGCTATGGGTGTTCGAGTCACGCGATGTATTATGCGATTTCATCTGGGATGCGTATATATCTTGATCAAGCATGTGCAGACTTATTCAGTTTGTAGTTGTGGAATTTCGATCTCGTAAATTATTTCAGAAGTGGAAATATTGGTTCTAAGGTTTATAGGTCAGGTCGGATTTCTAAATTTCGACTGTGTTGTGCTATTGGACCTATATGGGATAAGGTGACGTGGGATCACCCTTGAGTATGTGCATGGTAGGCTACACGGTAGTTTGATGGTGTTGGAGGACAATTCCTGGCACGTTCGAGGACGAACATATGTTTAAGTGGGGGAGGATGTAACGACCCGGCCGGTCGTTCCGAGAGTTTAGCCTGTTTCCCCCATTTCTGCTTCATTGCTTGTGTGGTTCATCTCTTTTGTGTGGTGTTAGGTTGGTTGACTCGGGTTCAGAGTGGTCATGGTGAGAAATGAGACACTTAGTCTCTAAAGTTGGCCTTATAGTTAGGAAAGTCAATCGGAAGTTGACTACTGGGTAAACGACCTCGGAATGCGGATTTTATAGCTCGGATAGCTTCGTTAGGTGATTTGGGAATTAGAATGAAGTTTTGATGTCCGGTGTAGAATTAGTCTTGAATTGGCAAAAGTTAGTTTTTGGCGATTTTTGGTTGGCAGGGGAATATAGGCTATCAGGGTCGGAACGGAATTACGGAAGTTGGAGCAGGTTGGTAATGTCATTTTGGATATGTGTGCAAATTTTCAGGTCAATCGGATGTGTTTTGGATGGTTTTGGCATCCTTGGTGAAATTGAGAAGTTTCAAAGTTCATAGGCTTGAATTTGAGGTGATTTTAGTATTTTTGCGTTGTTTTTGGTGTTTCGAAGGATCGACTAAGTTTGAATGAGGTTATGGGACTTATTGGTATGTTTGGTTGAGGTCTCGAGGGCCTCGGGTATGTTTCGGATAATCAAACGGGCATTTTTGGGCCTTAGGTGTTGCTGGTTTTCTGGTTTTTATGCAGCAGGTATTTCTTTTCTGCGATCGTGTGAGAGCAATCACGATCGCATAGCACAAGTAAAGGCAGGCAGGATTTTACTCTCTGCGGTCTCATAAGGGTGTTCGCGATTGCAGTGTTTGGGCAACTTAGTCACTGCGATCGCATGGGTGACTTTGCGTTCGCGTAAAAGGAATTTTGGGTGCGTGTTGGTTACTCTCCGCGATCGCGACTGGAAGTCCGCGATCGCGATGAAGAAAAATGGCCTGGGCAGAAAGTTTAAAAGTTCAAAACGAGGGTTTTAGGCCATAACTCAAAACACCATTAAAAAGCTCGGGAGAAGGAGGATTTTGAAGAGATTTTCAGTGGGATTCTTGTTGTAAGTGTTCTTCAATCACTTTTGGCCTAATTTCATGAATTAGTCTTGATTTTTATCATGTAATCTAAGGAATCAAAGTGGAAATTAGGGGAAAATGAGAGGAAAATTTGGGAAATTCTTTTGATGATTTGAATGGGTATTTGAGGTCGGATTTTGGTAAATTTGATATGGGTAGACTCGTGGGAGGATAAGGATTCCAGTTTTGTAAATTTTATTGGATTCCGAGACGTGGGCCTGGGGGGTCGGGTTTGGCCAACTTCAGGATTTTTGAGTAATTTTGATAAACTTCGATTGGGTTTCGTTACTTAGCATATTATAATGGTATAAATCTGATTTTTGGTAGATTTGAAGCACTTGGAGGCCGAATCTAGAGGCAAAGGCACTACGGAGTAGTATTTTAGCCGGTTTTGAGGTAAGTAACGTTTCCAAACTTGGTTCTGAGGGTTCGAAACCCCGAACTACTTGTTATGTATTAGAATTGGTGACGCACATGCCAAGTGACAGGCGTGCGAGCGTGCACTGTGAGACTTGTGACCTGGTTCCTCCATGGCACCACTTAGTGATTATTCCCTGATGATATGTGTGCTTCTATTAATGTGGTAATTGTGAACATGTTAGAAATCATGTTAAGTATAAATTATAGGCTTCACGCCAAAAATGCTGAGACCCAAATGGTCGTATATTACTTTCTCATTTGTGATTTATTTGATTCCATATACTCAGTCCTATTATAGTATATCACTTCATACCTCAGTCTCAGTATTTTTAATTATATACATACTTATAATTGTTTCGGGCTGATGGATGCATCTGTGACCCATGTGAGTAAGACTGGAGAGTAATGACTGAGTGAGGCCGAGAGCCTGTTATTGAGATAGTTATGAGATCGAACTGCACAGCGCAGCGATACTTAAATCATGCCTCTGTTGGCCTGATATGGCGCTTCGGCCACTAGGGCCCCTCCGGAGTCTTTACACCCCCAGTGAGCGCATTGATGATGAGGGATGGATTTTCCCTAGGCATGGATCTTGTTCGAAGTTGATGTTATGTGAGGGATGGATCTTCCCTGGACATGGATCTTGTCTGAAGCTGATGTTATGAGGGATGGATCATCCCTGGACATGGATTTTGTCCGAGTGTTGTATTACGGAGATGGATTTTCTCCGTGGGGCTGGACTAGCCTTTTCCCCAGTACGGAGTGACTACTGCCACCGGTGTTTATGCATATTTCGGGATGGAACTTCCCTGGGCCTGAGAGCCATATATAGTACTGGGTGGACTTTTGTGGGAGAGTTATGAGCACTATGTGCATTTTCACACTGTGACATGTTGGCATGCAGAGCATATTGAGGTATATCTAGCATATTCTATTGTTATTTTCTGATAAACTGTGAGCATGCCTAAATTTTGTACGCTGATGATTTAATTATTGAGGTTTAGTCTGTCACTACCTCTCAGCCCATAGTTTGGGTTCATTACTTCTGAGATGGTGTACTTACGTTATCCCCTGCACCTCGTGTGTAGATCCAGGTACATCGCGACTCGGTAGTGGTTGCTGAACGGCTGTCAGAGTTTTTTTCGGACTCATCAAGGTAGCAGCCGGCGATCGCAGCCTCGCCTTCTCCTTCTCTATCTTCTTGTTGCACTTTTATTATTTCAGACTATGTTGTCCAGTTTGTATCTTGACATTCTTAGGTTGTAGCAGCTCATGACTCGGTAACACTAGATCTGGGATCGGTGTTCTTTTATTTATGTTATTAATGATGTCCAAATCTTAGATACTTTATAAAAGCAAGACTCTTGTTGTAAATGTGGTGATTTTCCTGAAAATGACCTTTAATAAATGAAATGTGCGGCTTGTCTGATTTCACGATAGGCGTCATTACGATCCCTAAAGTTGGGAATTTGGATCGTGACAGTTTTCTTAGTAACACATTATAGTTAATTTCTTAGTCGTATGAAAATAATTTTTCGTTAATGTACACTTTCAAGGTTAACAGAATTTAGTAATTAAACATAAAAATCAATATGATACCTACATAATAAGAACCATTTTAAATTCGAAAATAAATATAAAAATTTAATAGATATTAACATATGAATAAAGACGAACAAAGAGATTGACCCATTTTAGTAACACTTGAAAAGAAAGTGATCATACAACCCATTATATAAGGTTAATAAATATGGAGCACTTCATATTCTATTATATCTCATAAGAGAATCCAAAATATTTATAGACACTTTTTAAAGAAAATTCGTAATAAAATCTTAAAAGTATATATAAAATTAATATATTTATTGTGACCTCCGAGGCCTTGAAAACCTCCTTTTATCTCACCTTTTTTTGCATGCGCAACCCGGGCATATATCCGGGAGGCTTTTGTATGAAAAATTGAGAAAATGCTAATTATGTCTTTAAAATTAAATTTAAGTTGACTTCAGTCAATATTTTGGGTAAACGGACACAGACACGAGATTTGACGGTCCCGGAGGGTCCGTAGAAAAATATGGGACTTGGGCGTATGCCCGAAATTGAATTCCGAGGTCCCAAGCCCGAGAAATGAATTTTTGAAAGAAATTGTTTAATTGAAATTATAAGAGTTTCTGGAAATTTGATTTTATTTGAAATTTATGGTATCAGGCCCGTATTTTGGTTCCGGAGCTCGGTACAGGTTTAATATGATATTTGAGTTGTGCCTATAAAATTTGGTAAGAAACGGAGGTCATTTGACGTGATTCGGACCCGTAGTTATGAAATTTGAAACTTTGAAAGTTTTGAGACTTTTCTTTGATTTCTATGCTAAATTCATTGTTTAAGATGTTATTTTGGCGATTCGATCATACGAGTAAGTCCACAGGATATTTTTAAGGTTTTGTGAATGTTTGGTTTGGAGCCCAGAGGTCTCGGATGAGTTTCGGATAGGCGTCAGAGTGTTGTTGGACTTAGAAAATCTGGTGTAATTGTTGTTTGCTGGTGTCCAGGTAATTACCCTATGCTTAGGCAATGACCAAACGGGGAAGGGACTAGGCTTTGCTGTATGCGAACGCATAGACCTGGGGTGCAAATGCGCAGCATTGGGAAATTACTCTACGCGAATGCACCAGGTCAACCGCGAATGCACAGTAGTAGGAGGGGGGGTGGCCAGGACCTAGGTGTGTTGTGCGAGCGCATCCCCTTAGACGCGAACGCGTAGGCCAAGGGGAATAAGCCTTTGATAACGCGGCCATAGGCACGCGAACGCATAGAAGTCCAGTCCAGCTTTCTTAAATAGTAGCCAAAACGGGAATAGGCCATAATTTCATATCTCTTTCCATAGCATCCGACCTTGGGTTATTTTTGAAGAGGGATTTCTTCACCAAATCATAGGTTCGTGTTCTTAATCTCATTTTATTCATTTTCCATTAACACCCACTAGATTCCTAAATCTTGTTCTTGAAGGGTAGAAAGTAGGGATTTTAGGAGAATTAGGGATTTTACAAATTTGGGAATTTAGACCTCAATTTAAGATCGGATTCCGAAACTAATTACATATTCGGGCTCGTGGGTGTATGAGTGATCGGGTTTTGGTTCGAACCTCGTGTTTTGACCAAGCGAGCCAGGGGTCGATCTTTGACTTTTTGGAAAGAATGGTAGAAAACCTATAGTTAAGAATTGGAGTTGAATTATTTAGCAGTTATTGATATTATTAAGCTAATCATGTTTAGATACAATCGAATTGGAGGCGAATTCTAAAAGGAAGGCGGTAATTGAGGCTTGAGTTGGTCGTGGAATTCGAGTTAAGTGTTTAGCTTAACCTTAGCTTGAGGGAATAAGTATTTAGCCTTATTATTTGCTACATGTTAGTATAATGAGCAACGCATAGGTATGGTGACGAATATCTATATGTTGGCGTCAAGCATGGCGTGAGTCGAATATTGTGACTTATGTGATTTTTCATCGAATATTATTTGAGTTTAATTTGATAATTATTCATGTTGGTGGTATTTCTTTGGTATTGATCATTGTTGAGTATTGGTTCAAGTTAAGAATTACTACGTGAAGTTAAGTAACTAAGTGAGATTGGTTATAGTTGTTTCCCTTGTCAGGATGATATTGATTCTACTGTTGGCTCCCTTACCGAGATGTTATGGATTTATTATTGTTGTGTGTAATGTTGATTTCCTTGCCGGATTGTTGTTATTGATTTGTTTGGGTGAGAAAGAGTGTAAAGCACGAAGGGTGATGCCGTGCCGTTTTCTATTGATTTATCGTGAAGATGAGAGTGAAAGCATGAACGGTGATGTCGTGCCGTATTATGATATTAAAAGCACGAAGGGTGATGCCGTGCCGTTTCTATTGATTTATTTTGAGGATGAGAGTAAAAGCACGAAGGGTGATGTCGTGCCTTCTATTTATTATTTGGTGAGGATGAGAGTAAAATCACGAAGGGTGATGTCGTGCCTTCTATTTATTATTTGGTGAGGATGAGAGTAAAATCACGAAGGGTGATGTCGTGCCTTCTATTTATTATTTGGTGAGGATGAGAGTAAAATCACGAAGGGTGATGTCGTGCCTTCTATTTATTATTTGGTGAGGATGAGAGTAAAATCACGAAGGGTGATGTCGTGCACTTGTTTTTTTGTTGTTTTACTTCATTACTTCCATTATTTGATATTCCTCCCCTCAGCATGTTCCCCTTTCCTTGTATTTTAGCTGCTTAATTCTTGTGGTTATTATTTTCTCCGTATATGATTAAACTGCACAAGTTTATATTGGTTGTCGTGTCCTAGCCTCATCACTACTTGGCCGAGGCTAGGCTCGACACTTACTCAGTACATGGGGTCGGTTGTACTGATACTACACTCTGCACTTTTGTGTAGATCCCGATACTGGACTCTCCGGACCTTAGATCAGGGTTTCTTCCTTCAGTTCAGCGGAGACTCCAAGGTAGTTCTGCAGACGTCCGCTGGCCTTGGCGTCCTCTCCTATTTCATAATTGTTCTGTTCTTATTTATTCCTGAGACAAATGTATTTATTTTGTTCAGACTCTTATTTGTAGTACTCGTAGACAGTCGATGAGATTGTGACACCTGTTCTGGGAGTATGTTGGTTTTGGATTTCGTATTAGTATTATATCAAACTGCAGAATCATGTTATCTTGCATTTTAAATTTCCGTGATTTTATTATAAAGTTTGGTAAACCATTAAATATAAAGGAATAAGGTAAATAAATCAGAAATGTTGGCTTGCCTAGTGGTTTCAATGTTAGGCGCCATAACGGTCCCGACGGCGGGAAATTCGGGCCGTGACAGGTTGGTATCAGAACACTAGGTTGCTTAGGTCTCACAATTCACGGACAAACTTAGTAGAGTCTGAGGGATCGGTACAGAGACGTCTGTGCTTAACCCCCAAAGGCTACAGTGTTTAGGAATGACTTCGCATCTATTCTTCTTTGTCGTGCGATTTGAATTCTCAATGCTAACTGAATTTTACTCTATTCTCTTGCAGATGGTGAGAACACGTGCCTCTTCACCCACTGATCAGTACATGCGTGTCCTACGAGGGGCTGAGGACGAGGCCGAGGCCGTGCTAGAGGCCGAGGCAGGGGCAGAGCTCAGTCCATAGCAGCATCCCTAGTGGCGGAGCCTCAGGTAGAGTTTGCAGATGAGGTTCCTGCCCAGACAGTCCCGGTTGGACCAACTCAGGTTCCCGAGGGGTTCATTGCCATCCCGGTACTCTAGGATGTTTTGGTCCGTCTAATGGGCCTCATGGAGAGCGTTGCTCAGGCAGGTTTACTTCCTACAACACCAGCCATATCTCAGGCTAGGGGAGGAGCCCAGACTCCCGCTACTCGCACTCCGGAGCAGTTGGCTTCTCAGTTCCAGACCCTAACATCTCAGATAGCTGGGGAAGTTCAGCCGAGTATTGTGGCTCAGGCCGGTGATGGAGCAATTATGTCTGTTGATCCTTTATGGAGGTTGGACCGGTTCACCAAGCTGTTTACTACTACTTATAGCGGTGCATCTTTAGAGGATCCTCAGGACTATTTGGATAGCTGTCACGAGGTTCTACGGAACAAGGGGATAATGGAGACCAATGGGGTTGACTTTGCTACTTTTCGTCTGTCAGGTCCCGCCAAGACCTGGTGGAGAGATTATTGTTTGACTAGATAAGCTGGATCACCGCCTTTGACTTGGGCCCAGTTCTTCGATTTGTTTCTAGAGAAGTTTCTCCCTATCACTCAGTATGAGACCAGATTCATTACTTTGTCCCGTCATGCTATTATGATACTTCCCACAGACCGAGAGAGGGTGGGGAGGTTTATTGAAGGGATAGCTCCACCGATCAGATTGCAGATGGCTAGAGAGGCAGGGAGTGATAATTCCTTTTAGGATGCAGCCAACGGGGCCAGACGAGTCGAGATGGATCTATCACAAGGGGTGGTCAGGGGTGTGACAAGAGGCCTCGTCATTTTGGCCAGTTCAGTGATGTCTCATCTAGAGGCAGGGATTATTTTGGTAGGGTTCATCCTCCTAGGCCGTTTCAGTCAGCACTTCAGGTTTCTCGCAGTGCTTCAGGTGGCCGTAGTTCCCACATGTAGTATTCTGATCAGTTGCCCTACAGTACACCACTAGCTCCTATCAGTGCACCGTTTCTCCAGAGTTTTCAGAGTGGTTACTCAAGTCGTCAGGGTCAGTTTCAAGGCTAGCAGTCTTAGCAGCCGAGATCTTGTTATACTTGTGTTGGTCCGGGGCACATTGCTAGATTTTTCCCTCGAGCCTCGAGCAGTTCTCAGCACCAGGGTTCTTGTGTCATGGTTCCCGCACCAGGTGTTCCACCACCCGCTCAGCCAGCCAGAGGTAAGGGTCGAGGTGTTAGAGGTGTAGGTCATGCAGTTATAGGTAGAGGCCAGGCTACTAGAGGTAGAGTCAGCCAGCAGGAGATCGTCCCAGGGATGTAGTTCAGACTGGTGGGTCCCAGCCCTGATGTTATGTTATTCCAGCCAGACCTGAGGCTGAGGCCTCCGATGCGGTTATCACAGGTATGGTTTCTGTATGCAACAGGGATACTTCGATTTTATTTGATCCAGGGTCCACATATTCCTATGTGTTATCTTACTTTGCTCCTTATTTGGTTATGTCTCGTGATTCTCTGAGTACTCCTGTATATGTGTCTACACCGGTGGGTGATTCTATTGTGGTAGATCGTGTCTACCGTTCATGTGTGGTGGTTATTGGTGGTCTTGAGACCAGTGTAGATCTTCTACTCCTTGATATGGTAGATTTTGATGTCATTTTGAGGATGGATTGGCTGTCGCCTTATCATGCCATCCTGGATTGTCATGCCAAGATCGTGACCTTAGCATTGCTGGGTTTCCCTCGACTGGAGTGGAGAGGGACTCCTGGTCATTCTTCCAGTAGGGTTATCTCATATATGAAGGCTCGGCGTATGGTTGAGAAGGGGTGTTTGGCCTATTTGGCCTATGTTCGTGATTCTAGTGTCGAGGTTCCTTCTATGGAGTCTGTGCCCATTATCCGTGAGTTTCTAGAGCTGTTTCCTACAGACCTGCCGGGTATGCTACCCGACAGGGATATTGACTTTTGCATTGATTTGGCTCTGGGCACTCAGCCCATTTCTATTTCGCCATTATCGTATGGCCCCGACAGAGTTGAAGGAGTTGAAAGAACAGTTGCAGGACTTGCTCGATAAAGGCTTTATTAGGCCTAGTGTCTTGCCTTGGGGTGCGCAGGTGTTGTTGGTTAAGAAGAAAGATGGGTCGATGAGGATGTGCATCGATTATCGGCAGTTGAACAAGGTTACCATAAAGAATAAGTATCTATTGCCAAGGATTGATGATTTTTTTGATCAGCTTCAGGGTGCCAAGGTATTTTTGAAGATTGATTTGAGATCTGGCTACCATCAGTTGAGGATTAGGGAATCTGATGTCCCTAAGACAGCTTTTCGCACTCGGTACGAGCATTATGAGTTCTTAGTGATGCCATTGCATATGCTTCACGTCAGTTAAAGATCTACGAGAAGAATTATCCAGTTCATGATTTGGAGGTAGCAGCCATTGTCCACGCGCTGAAGATTTGGAGGCATTATCTGTATGGCGTGTCATGTGAGGTGTTCACGGATCATAAGAGTTTGCAATATTTGTTCAGGCAGAAGGAGTTGAATTTGAGGCAGAGGAGGTGGTTGGAGATGTTGAAAGACTATGACGTCATCATCTTATATCATCCGGGGAAGGCCAATGTGGTGGTCGATGCTTTGAGTAGGAAGTCAGCCAGTATGGGTAGTCTTTCATATATTCCGGTCGGGGAGAGACCACTTGCTTTGGATGTTCAGGCTTTAGCCAATCGGTTCATGATATTGGATTATTCTGATCCCGGCCGTGTTCTAGCTTATACAGTTGCTCGCTCTTCATTATGTGATCATATTCGAGATCGGCAGTATGATGATCCTCATTTATGTGTCCTTAGGAACACGGTGCAGCACGGCGGTGCCAAGCAGGTTACTATTGATGATGATGGAGTTTTACGGATGCAGGGTCGTATTTGTCTGCCCAATGTGGATGGACTTCGTGAGTGATTTTAGAGGAGGCACATAGTTCCCGGTACTCCAATCATCAGGGTGCCGCAAAGATGTATCAGGATTTGCGGCAGCACTATTGGTGGAGGGGGATGAAGAAGGATATTGTGGCATATGTAGCTCGGTGTTTGAATTGTCAGCAG
>ML532897.1:0-32749 GCA_005239535.1 Nicotiana rustica | reverse complement strand
CCTAGGTACATCGGTCCTTTTGAGATCCTTGATAGAGTGGGAGAGATGGCTTACAGACTTGCGTTTCCACATAATTTATCAGCTGTGCATCCAATGTTTCATATGTCTATGCTTCGGAAGTATCACGGCGATCCAGCCCATGTGTTAGACTTCAGAAGTGTCTAGTTGGACAAGGATTTGACCTATGAGGAGGAACCGGTAGCCATATTAGACCGGCAGATTCACCAGTTGAGATCGAAGAGTTATCCTTCGGTTCGTGTTCAGTGGAAAGGTCAGCCTCGGTAGCTACCTGGGAGTCCGAGTCCGATATGCGGAGTCGGTATCTCCACCTTTTCCCCGATTCAGGTACTTTTCTATGTCCGTTCGAGGATGAACGTTTGTTTTTGAGGTGGAGATTGTGATGACCCAAAAGGTCATCCCTTTTTTTAAAAGTCAAAACTGACCTCCGAGGACTTGAAAACCTCTTTTTATCTCACCTCATTTTTCGGGCGCATCTCGGGCGTATATCCGGGAGGCTTTTATATGAAAAATTGAGAAAATGCTAATTATGTCTTTAAAATTGAATTTAAGTTGGCTTCGGTCAACATTTTGGGTAAACAGACCCGGACCCGAGATTTGACGGTACCGAGGGTCTGTAGGAAAATATGGGGGGAATTGAATTCCGAGGTCCCAAGCACGAGAAATGAATTTTTGAAATAAATTGTTTAACTGAAATTATAAGAGTTTTTGAAAATTTTATTTTATTTTAAATTGATGGTATCGGACCCGTATTTTGGTTCTGGAGCCCGGTACAGGTTTAATATGGTATTTGAGTTGTGCCTGTAAAATTTGGTAAGAAACGAAGGTCATTTGACAAGATTCGGACTCGTAGTTGTGAAATTTGAAACTTTGAAAGTTTTGAGATTTTTCTTTGATTCTATGCTAAATTCGTTGTTTAAGATGTTATTTTGGCGATTCGATCGCACGAGTAAGTCTGTACGATGTTTTTAAGGTTGTGTGCATGTTTGGTTTGGAGCCCCGAGGGCTCGGGTGAGTTTCGGATAGGCGTAGGAGTGTTGTTGGACTTAGAAAATCTGGTGTAAATGTTGTTTGCTAGTGCCCAGGTAATTACCCTATGCGAACGCGTGGTAACCCATGCGAACGCAATGACCAAACGGGGAAGGGGGTGGGTTTTTCTCTATGAGAACGCATAGAACTGGGGTGCGAACGCGGAGCATTGAGAAATTACTCTACGTGAACGCACTAGGTCAACCGCGAACGCACAGTAGTATGAGGGGGGGCTGGCCAGGACCTAGGTGTGTTGTGCAAACACATCCCCTTAGACGCGAACGCATAGGCCAAGAGGAATAAGCCTATGCGAATGCGGACATAGGCACGTGAACGCATAGCAGGCCAATCCAGTTTTCTTAAACAGTTGCCAAAACGGGAATAGGCCATAATTTCATATCTCTTTCCATAGAATCCGGTCTTGGGTAATTTTTGAAGAGGGATTTCTTCACCAAATCATAGGTTTGTGTTCTTAGTCTCATTTTCTTCATTTTCCATTAACACCCACTAGATTTTTAGGCCTAAATCTTGTTCTTGAAGGGTAGAAAGCAGGGATTTTAGGAGAATTAGGGATTTTACAAATTTGGGAATTTAGACCTCGATTTGAGGTCGAATCCCGAAACTAATTATATATTCGGGATCGTGAGTGTATGGGTGATTGGGTTTTGGTCCGAACCCCGTGTTTTGACCAAGAGGGCCCGGGGTCGATTTTTGACTTTTTGGGAAGAATGGTAGAAAACCTATAATTAAGCATTGGAGTTGAATTATTTAGCAGTTATTGATATTACTAAGCTAATTATGTTTAGATACAATCGAATTGGAGGCGAATTCTAAAGGGAAGGAGGTAATTGAGGATTGAGTTGGTCGTGGAATTCGAGGTAAATGTTTAGCTTAACCTTAGCTTGAGGGTATAAGTACTGTGCCTTATTTGCTACGTGTTAGTATAATGTGCAACGTATAGGTATGGTGACGAGTATCTATACGTTGGCGTCAAGCATGCCGTGAGTCGAATACTGTGACTTATGTGATTTTTCATCGAACATTACTTGAGTTTAATTTGATAATTATTCATGTTGGTGGTATTTCTTTAGTATTGATCATTGTTGAGTATTGGTTCAAGTTAAGAATTACTAAGTGAAGTTAAGTAACTAAGTGAGATTGGTTATTGTTGTTTCCCTTGCCGAGATGATATTGATTCTACTATTGGCTCCCTTGCCGGGATGTTATGGATTTATTATTGTTGTTTGTAATGTTGATTTACTTGCCGAATTGTTGTTATTGATTGGTTTGGGTGAGGAAGAGTGTAAAGCACGAAGGTTGATACAGTGCCATATTATGATATTAAAAGCACGAAGGGTGATGTTGTGCCGTTTCTATGTGAGTATGTGAGTAAAAGCACGAAGGGTGATGTTGTGCCTTCTATTATTATTTGGTGAGGATGAGAGCAAAAGCACGAAGGGTGATGTCGTGCACTTGTTTTTTTGTTGTTTTACTTCGTTACTTCCATTATTTGATATTCCTCCCCTCAGCATGTTCCCCTTTCCTTGTATTTTAGCTGCTTAATTCTTGTGGTTGTTGTTTTCTCTGTATATGATTAAACTGCACATGTTTATATTGGTTGTCGTGTCCTAGCCTCGTCACTACTTCGCCGAGGCTAGGCTCGACACTTACTCAGTACATGGGGTCGGTTGTACTAATACTACACTCTGCACTTGTGTGCAGATCCCGGTACTGGACTCTTCGGACCTTAGATCAGGGTTGCTGCCTTCAGTTCAACGGAGACTACGAGGTAGTTCTTCAGACGTCCGCAGGCCTTGGCGTCCCTTCCTATTTCATTTCTGTTCTTATTTACTCCTGAGACAGATGTATTTATTTTGTTCAGACTCTTATTTGTAGTATTCGTAGACAGTCTGTGAGATTGTGACACCTGTTCTGGGAGTACGTTGGTTTTGGATTTCGTATTAGTATTATATCAAACTGCGGAGTCATGTTATCTTGCATTTTAAATTTCTATGATTTTATTATATAGTTTGGTAAACTGTTCAAGATAAAGGAATAAGGTAATTAAATCAGAAATGTTGGCTTGCATAGCGAGTTCAATTTTAGGCGCCATCACAGTCCTGACGGTGGGAAAATTCGGGCCGTGAAATTTATATGTCGGTTTGGTTCGAATTTTTTTTATTCAATATCAAACCAAATCTAGTAAGGTTTTTTAATCGGTTTGGTTTGACTTTTCGGTTTGGTGCAGTTTTTCGGTTCGGTTTGTATACCCCTATACAGTATAACACTCGTTTTGATGAGAAAATGTTTGCGTGCGCCACTGCTAACACGTATAGTTTGTGATAGAAACTAAGAGTCCATCAAACTGTATAGAGAACCAGGTTCTCTATCTATTCCCATAGTAAGCAATATATTGTAAAGTCAAATAGTATAAGGAACCAAGTTCTCTATATGTCCCCACAATAAACCGGCAGTAAATAAAGAACACGCGATATTTACGTGGAAAACTCCTTACTCAAGGGATTAAAAACCACGACCTACCCTAGTAGGATTTCAATTCCACTAAACCGAGAAAACTTCATATTACAACCTATTGCAATCTAGAACTAGGGCTGGGGATATATCGGGTATAACCGATAACACGAACCGATAAAGACCTATTGGGTTATGGATATCAGGTTATTGAGTAAATAGTTTGATAATAGTTTAATGTCATTTGACTATTAGGTTATCGATTCGAGTCTCGGTTTGCCCAATATTATTAACGGTTTAACCGATAGCCCAATAAGCTTTAACAAAATTATAATTTTACCCATTAAACGTATAAAGTCACCTTATAGTTTCATTCTCTCAATTCTCTCGGCAGTTACTCTTCATCTTCAGACCTTATTCCTTAGAGTAAGTTTTAAAATTTACTGAATTTCTCATCTTAATTCTTCGTAGTTCTACTTTAAAGAATTAATCGTTTTGATTTTTAGTAGGATTTTTAATTCTTTGTAGTTCTACTTCCATAAACTGTTGAACGGGGAGGGGGATAGACGCATTGTTCTGGGTTAGTTGGAGCACTCCAAGAGTCGGCGAGATTTTAGGTACTGTAGGCGGATTACGGTAGATGAGGTAGAAGGGGCGATGCGTAAGATGTGCAGGGGCAGAGAAACAGGCCCAGACGAAATTCCGGTGGAATTCTGGAAGATCGCGAGGCGAGCAAGTTTGGAGTGGCTCACTGGGCTATTTAATGTTATTTTTAAGATGAAGAAGATACCCAAAGAATAAAGGTAGAGTATGATGGTTCCGCTTTACAAGAACAAGGGTGATATCCAAAATTGCAACAATTATAGGGGTATCAAGTTGTTGAGTCACACTATGAAGGTTTGGAAGAGGGTGGTGGAGGCCAGGGTGAGGAGGTGTGTGTCTATTTCCGAGAATCAGTTTGGATTCATGCCGGCGCATTCGACTACGGAAGAGATTCATCTGGTTAGGAGATTAGTGGAACAGTATAGAGAGAGGAAGAAGGACGTGCATATGGTGTTTATTGACCTTGAGAAAGTGTACGATAAAGTCTTGAGGGAGGTCCTGTGGAGGTGTTTGGAGGCTAGTGGCGTCCCAGTAGCGTACATTAGATTAATTAAGGATATGTATGATGATTCTAAGACTCGGGTGAGGAATGTGGGTGGTGACTCGGAGCATTTCCTTGTGGTGATAGGGTTGCACCAAGGATCGGCTCTTAGCCTATTTTTATTTGCCTTAGTGATGGATGTACTGTCGCGACACATCCAAGTGGAGGTGCCTTGGTGCATGCTATTTGCTGATGATATAGTGTTGATTGACGAGACGCGTAGCGGAGTTAACACGAGGTTGGAGGTTTGGAGACAGACCTTGGAGTCTAAAGGTTTCAAATTGAGTAAAACCAAAATAGAATACTTGGAGTGCAAATTCTGTGACGGGACCCATGAAGCAGACGTAGAGGTAATACTTGATGCTAAAGTTATCCCCAAGAGAGCGAGTTTTAAGTATATCGGGTCTATTATCTAAGGTAACGGGGAGATTGACGAAGATTTCGCACATCGCATCGGAGCGGGATGGATGAAGTGGAGGCTCGCTTCCGGTGTTTTATGTGATAAGAATGTGCCGCCAAGACTTAAGGGCAAGTTTTATAGAGTGGTGGTTTGGCTGGCTATGATGTATGGAGCTGAGTGTTGGCCAGTCAAGAACTCCCACGTGTAGAAGATGAAAGTAGCAGAGATGAAGATGTTGAGATGGATGTGTGGGTGTACCGGGAGAGATAAGATTAATAATGAAGTTATCCGAGACAGAGTGGGAGTAGCCTCCGTGGAGGACAAGATGCGGGAGTCGAGGCTGAGATGGTTCAGACATGTTAAGAGAAGAAGCATTGATTCCCCTGTTATGAGGTGTGAGAGGTTGGCCATGGCATTGCTGGTATTCGGTACTATTTATCCTTTATCTCTCCATTTTTCTTTTCTCTTCCCTCTTTCTTCCTTTCTTGCTATCTATTTCTTTTTATTACCCTTCCTGAGCTGAGGTTCTATTGGAAACAGTTTCTCTACCTGTTAGGTAGGGGTAAGGTTTGCGTACAGATTACCCTTCCCATACTCCACCTGGTGAGAACATACTGGGTTTGTTGTTGTTGTTGTTGTTGTTGTTGATTTTTAGTTTTTCTATTTTTTCTTTTGTTGTACTGATTTTTTAGTGTTGACAAGATTAGAACTTTATTATTTTCCTACTCCCTTCGTTTCAATTTATGTGAACTTATTTGAAGGGGCACGAATTTTAAGAAAAAATGAAGAATTGAAAATTTATGCTAAATTATTTTCAAATATAAAAATGTGTCATTCTTTTTAGAACGAACTAATTAAGAAAGTGTATCATCTAAATTGAAACAGAGGGAGTGTTAGTTATGCCCCCCGTAGTGGGATAGCTAATAAGATTAATTAGATTGTTAAATGTCTTATTCCTTACTCCTACTAACTTATAACTTTGAAACTTGAAACCATTCATTGGAATTTTCAAATGCAAAGAAAGTGTTCTTTTCTAAAGTTGAAATTTAATCCATCTTTTCTTCTGAGCAAAAATTGAGTTCTTTTCTCTTAATAGTATGATCACGATTTCTATAATAATAACATGAAATTTTTGGATATTTTTTATTCTTATCGGGTAAACCGATAAGGATCGATAAACGACAAACAGATACCCGATAATCGATATCTTATCGGTTCGGTTATTGGTTTAGCATATTTATAAATCGACAACCGATATGCCAAATCGATAACATTCGCAATCGAACCGAACCGACCGATTCCTACACCTACTAGGAATTAAATTCTTAATCTCTCACCCCTTACAATAACTCTATTGTAAGCGCTTTGCAATAATTTTATCAAAAAGCAACAAATCTTGTCTAACTCTAGTCAAGAATCTAAACCAAACAATGGTTTAAATCTGTCCTACAAAGACACTTCTTGAAAGTAGTGTAGGATTACAAATGAAGAACAAAATAACAAAGACCCAACAAACCTAAGGACTTAAGATATCTTCAATCTTTGGATCTGGTCCTTGAGGCTGCAGCAACTTTGTTCTTGTGAGAGGAGGTGGCTAGCACTTGAGAGAATATTTTCTTTTGATTTGTAAGTGTTGCAGAGATGAAATCCCTTGCTTCATGTTGATAATATGCTTGTGTATTATAAATAGTAGTTAAGATATAACTGCATTTATGAATTTTTGAGCGGAAACTTGTGGTATTAGCGCACATAGGGATTAAACAAAAGCGCCTCCTAGAAATATACAGTGAGAGATAAAGCATTCCATTAACTCTCCAATCTATAAAATTTGTACTATGATCAAAATAGATTGCCTACTAACGTAATTCAGGAAAAGATTGCTCTTAGATTTGTGCATTAGTTTATAATATGTTAAAGCTTCCACCGAACATAAAAATTGTGCTCATAATAGATTTCATATGCTGATTGTCCTTTTTCGTTTTTAAATATCACTTCATTAATTCTTTTTCCTTTTTGGAAGACAAAATTATTTATTTCACTGAGATATAGAATCCAGAAATTTAAAAATATATTAATTCATGGATATTTCTATTATGGAAGTAGCTTTTTATCCATCAAATATACACATAACATAAACCAAACATGGATTTGCCTCCACCAAACTGCAAACATATGAAATACGATAACTAAACTACAGTAAAAATAACAAGTAATTCCACGAGTAGAATTTTGGAAGAATAGTGAGTAGGCACTCTTACTGTCACCTTGTAACTCTATCTGTTTGCCGTTAGATCCTCGGTTGAAACATGACAACTATATCGAGACGGATAAAGTGATAGTCACAATTTTTTTGAGAAAAAAATCAATAATAATAATAATAATAATAATAATAATAATAATAATAATAATAATAAATACAGGTAGGTGATATTAATTGGCGGATAAAAAACTTTTATTGGCAGTTGAATAAAGTAGAAGCATTTTTAGAAATCTGCAAACAGTTATTCAACTCCTTGAAGATGACGGCGTCTCGAAAGTCAGTCAACCCACAAAAAGAACCAAGAAACAATCGGACATTGAATATATCGCCAAACTCTCAACACGGTTTTTACTACTATATAACAATAGCCAATGTTTCTTTCTCTTTCATAAACCAACCAAAATTCTTACGAAAAAAATCAAAAGGAGAAAACGATAATCATGTGTTACGAGGTTAAGTGTTCGACTTGTGGAAAGACCAGTTGGGGTGGTTGTGGAAGACATGTTCCTTCTGTTTACAACCGAATCCCAGAAGGACAACACTGCCAGTGCAAGGATTGGCCCGGTGTCAAAACCACCGGTGACGGCGAGGGTTCTGTCGCCGCCGCCAGGGATTCTCCTGCTGGTTACTGTGCTATCCTCTAGAGAAATTGGGAGTTTAAATATGCTTTAAGTCTATCTTTTTAATTGTACTCTAATTAATCAGCTTAGCTGATTATGTCTGTTGTGGAGCTAGTATATCAATGTAATAAATGTCTATGGTTATGGAATTTCTTCTCTCTTTAATTTTCTACTTTGGGATTTATGAAATAGTATCTTTCACGGCAGATCTATCTTTAGAGGTATGGGTGCGCACTAAGGCTGTCAAATTTGGCCCAAGCCCAAATGATTCGCTTAATCCGCTTAAGGTTTGACTGATTATTGACCCGTCTATTTATTAAAGATTTTTTTATTTTTATACACTATTTGAAATTTTATTACGAAAAATGATCATGTTTTAGTATTTACCCGACCTAAACATATTTTAGTTACAAAATATATACAATCCACCTTAAAATGCACCCAATGATGAACTGATAGGTCATCTTCTATTTTAGAACCTAATTTTGTATTTCTAGGTCTCAAAACCTCATTTAGCGTTTCTCGATTTGCGTTGCAGTTCGGGTGTTCTTCCGGGAGGCTTATATGATAAAAGTTGATAAAAATAAGAATTTTGTCGTAGAAAGTCATTTAAGTTGACCTCGGTCAATATTTTAAGCAAACGGATCCGGATTCGTATTTTGACGGTCCCGGTGGGTCCGTATCGTAATTTGTGACCTGGCCGTATGCCCGGAATCAAATTCAGAGGTCCCTAGCTCGAGTTATTAATTTTTGTTGAAAACTGAAAGGTTGAAAGGGTTTTGATTTTTTAAGAATCGACTGTTGTTTGGATTTATTGATACCGGGTCCGTATCTTGGTTCCGGAGCCCGGTACAGGTCCACTATATTATTTATGACTTATCTGTCAAATTTGGTAAAAAAAATGGAGTTGATTTGACGTGATTCAGATGTTCGGTTGTGAAAATAGAGTTTTAAAGATTTCTTGAAAATTTCATTTGATTTGGTGTCTGATTCGTAATTCTAGGCGTTATTTTGGTGTTTTGATCGTGCGAGCGAGTTCATATGATATTTTAGGACTTGGGTGCATGTTTGGTTTGGAGTCCCGAAGGTTCGGGTGAGTTTCAGATAAGCTACGGAATGATTTGAAATTAGAAAATCTGGTTTTTAGTGCTTCAGCTGATATCTGGTGTGTTATTCGCATTCGCGAAGGACCTCTCGCGAACGCGATGAGTGGACTGGACCAGGAAAAGTTTTCTTCTTTGCCAACGCGAAGACTAGGTCGCGAACGCGGAGTGATGGGGGCCTTACCCTTCACGAACGCGACTAGCTCAACGCGAACGTGTAGAATTTGGGACCTGGGGAGGGGTCAGTCATTCCTTCACTGCGAACGCGAGCAAAGGCTCGCGAACGCGAAGGCCAGGGGGCGTAGCCTTCGCGAACGCGATGACGTTTTCGCAATCGCGTAAGCCTAGAAGGTGCAGCTCTTCGCGAACGTGGTGAACACTGTCACCCAACTATTTAATAGTCCCATTATGGGATTATGGCCATCCTTTCAAATTTTTTAAAGCTAGAAAGTCTATAGATGATTTTCCCAAGACCATTTCTTTCCCAAAATATTAGTAAGTGATCCTAACTCATTTTTTTTCAATTACCCATCACATTTTATGTATTTTCAACCTAAAATCTAGGATTTTCATGGTAAAAATTAGGGGTTTGGGTAGAATTAGGGATTTTTGCATAATTGGAATTTAGACCTCGAATTGAGATTGGATTTCAAAACAAATTACATAATTGGGCTCAGAGGTGAATGAGTGAATATATTTTGGTCCGAACCTCGGGTTTTGACCAAGCGGGCCTGGGGTCGATTTTTGATTTTTTGGAGAAAAGTTTGAAAAATCTAAATTTATGCATTGTAATTGATTAAATAGCAATATTTGATGTTATTGAGTTAATTGTGGCTAGATACGAGTAGTTTGGAGGTGGATTCTAGAGAAAAGGTTATAATTGAGCATTGAGTGGCCTGTGGAGCGAGGTAAGTATTGTGTCTAACCTTGATTTGAGGGAATTCGGAACCCTCGACTTATTTGCTATATGAAATTCATATGAGCGACGTATATGTGAGGTGACGAGTACTTATGCGCCGCCAATTTATCTGTTTTGCCTGTTGCTTTCCCGTTCTTCTCATATTGTCTCTTTCTCTGCCTTAACTGTTACATGTTTTACTTGTATTCTCATGCCTAATTGCTACTTGTTAACATCATTTCTCTCTGTTAATGGTACTAGTTATTCTATAGCTTCATTATCTCCTATTATTTGCTTTAGCTGGTTTATTGGTACTTTTATGTTATATTCTGAATTGGTCTCGCTTAGTAGTATCACTTGTGTGATTTTTCATAGTGTACTAGCTTCATATTTGTTTCAGTATCTTGAGTAATTGATTATTATGATATGGTGGGATTGGGTTGCACACCGCAACACATTTATCTATATTCTGTTGTTTATGCTATTAGAGGAAATAAGGGAGGAATGCGATATTGTACGGTGGTATCGGGTTGCAGGCCGCAACAACCTATGTGTTTATGTTTTCCCTGACTGTGTTAGCTTCACGGTATTCTTATTGGTAGTATTTGAACACTATTGAATTACTTCGGAGAACTGTAGTTATTTCTTACCATTTACTGCTTTATTCTATTCTGTCTTCCTTTTTTTTTCTTTTATTATTTATACTGTATGCAGGCTATATTGTGAGTGACCCCACATAGCCTTGTCACTCCTCTAACCTCGGCACTTACCAGTATATGGGGTCGGTTGTACTGATATTGCAATCTGCACTTCCTGTGCAGATTCTGGAGCTGGTCCGAGCTGATCTTGAGGTTGGCTACTAGATCCTTCTGATAGAAGACCCAAGGTAGACATGTTGGCGTCCGCAGGATGTGGCGTCCCCTTCTATACCTCATACTTTACTGTTTCTTTATTTCGAAAATAATTGTATTCCTTTCAGACTTTTACTTGTAGTAAATCCTAGAATGTTCGTGAATTGTGACTCCGGATCTGCGTAGTAGTACATATTATGAAGTTGTTATATGAAATTTTATGCTTATTTTAACTCGTTATTGCTTATTTGGTGTTAATTACGGAAATGTAAAATAATTGGCTAGTAAATCTCTAACATTGGTTTGCCTAGCAAGTGTGATGTTAGGCGCCATCACGATCCTGACGGTGGGGATTCCGAGTCGTAACACTCCCAATCCATTATTTGCGCCTTCAATCAAGGGATTTAATTATACCATTTTCTTTTTTTCTCTCCTATCTCCCCTATTCTCTCCAAACAGTAGAAGTAATGAATTTCTCTCACCCTAATCCTAATTAAACCTGGAAAGTTGTCCTCTTCTGTTTATCTCCTCTCTCGTACTCTTTTTCATTCTTATGGGCCTTATGGAGAAGTGAAATATAGTTATATGAAAAGGTTTCCTATAATGACTGGAAGTAGGAGTTAGTAATTTTTTTCCCTTTCAAATTAGGAAAAGGATCAATACTTGATGGGATGATCTCGACCGTTTATATCTCTTTCAGCTTCAGTTTTTGCCCATTCGTGGTGATTTATTGTACTTTCATAATTGATAGAATGTATGAATCCACCAAACTGTATAGATACCTGGTCGTATATCAGCTCCCACAGAAATAGCTAATGAAACAGTAAGTAAATGACACAGAAGATTTTACGTGGAAAAATTTCTGCTCAAGGGGATAAAAAATCACGACCTACACTGTTAGAATTTCAACTTTACTACTTCAGCAATCTTTAGATTACAACCTATTGTAACCCAGGAATTAAACTCTTAATCCCTCACTAACTTTAAATACACCTATTACAAAACACTTTTCAATACACCTATTACAAAGACTTCAACTCATGACTAACTCTAGTCACGACACAAACTCTACGGGTTTATGATTTTTGGAGGTTCCTAGTTAAAGCTTCTAAATAAGAAAAATAGGAATTACAATGAAGAACAAATAAAAAGATACAACTCAATTAAGGATATACAAAACACTTATTGTAGGAACTGGTCCGTAGTAGTATTGTACTTTGTTCTTGATGCACTTGTGACTTCAATTCTTGATGATCACATCTTGAGTGCATGAATAATATCACAAGTGTTCAAGTGATGTTTTGTTGTAATGCTTCTTGTTAATATCCTTTGGATGACATCACTTAGATGATGTAAACAATTGGTTGGTACAAAGCCCTTCCCAATGAGAAGTGACTGTTGCACTATTTCTGCACTGTAGCATGTACAGTGCAGGCAATCACTTTCCAGTTGTAGAGTTGACTTCCACTGTTGTCAGGGAAACCCCAAGGGATCAGGTCCCTGAGTTGATTCTTTTTCTGTCTGAAGTCATACAACTCACATTAGCTTGAGTCCATTGATGGAGAAATATACCAAGGGTGTTTCAGGTCCTTTATCTGGTTCTTGACAATAAGTTTGTTAGATCATCAAAACATAAATCTGAGATACTTTAAACCCATCAATTTTCCCCTTTTTGATGATGACAAACTTTAAAAATTGACAACCATTTGCAGAGCATAATAAAATAGATAAAATACCAGGAACTTCACAAGTTCCCCCTGACTCTATGCTTCCCCCTTATAGATCCCCCTACTTCAATTATCTTCCCCCTTTTAGCATCAATAAAAATACACAAGCAAGCAATCAACGTAAAAGAAGGCTAGCCTAGTTAACTCATGCCACATGTGTGTACACAACATGATAGAAAAAAGAAGCAGAGAACATAGGCATTTAATAGCAAAAGAGAGTCTTCATTGATTGTTATAAAACATAAGCCTTTGCCATTACAGCAAAGGCAAGTTTGGGCTGTTGAAAGCGGGAGCAGTACAGGTGAAATCCATCCACATCACAAAAAAAAGCAAAAATAACTACTACAAGTCATCAAAGAAAAAGATAGAAACTTGACACTAGTCACTGGAAGATTTTCTTAGGGGGCACTAGAGGAGGAAGTCTTGGAGGAGGCAACAAGATTGTTGAGAACAAGGTCAATCCGAACATTTGCGGACATTTGCACTGTCAGCAGTTTCTCTCTCAAGTTCTCCACCGGTTTCCTGAGCTCATCATTTTCTTTTGACAGATGAGAAACTTTTTCAGTTGATGAACTGGAGAGTCTTGGTGATGCTATAGCCTGACTTAGCTGAGTTTCAAGAATGGCATTCCTTGCCTTCAGCTTCCTGATCGCCTCTGTAGCACTATTCTGAGCATTTCAGCTGTGAGATCATCGAATTGCTTCCCATTCCTCCAACCTTTTCAATATATTCACATTCCTCCAATGTAGTTTTCGAGAAGGTTTGCTTCCTGGTCCCCATATTGGGATGTCGTAAGGGCACATCAAAGAACTTGAATACACGCGTGAGAAGAAAGCCGTACGGGAGTCCATGGTTCCCATCTTTGAATGATGCCACTTTCTGAATATGTTCAATCATAATGGCAGGCAAATTGATAGAGCGGAACTCATCTAGTGCTTCCATTAAGTATAGATCAGACTTGGACGTGATGAACCTTCTTTCAGCACGAGGGAGCAGAACCTTGTTAACCAACTCGAACAATAGTTGGTACACAGGAAGAAGAGCCTTCTTGTGTACCCGTTCCCCATGCTGGACAACTTTTTCTTTCACAATAGCACGCCTAAAATTAGAGTCACAAGCACCTCTTACAGATGATAAACCTTCAGACGGAACCTTGATAATTCCCCCCAACACAGTAGTATCCAATACCATATCCACCCCATTCACTAAGACACAGATGTGGTCATCTTCAACAGTGAAGATGTCAGCATAGAAACTTTGGACCTCATCCTCATACACTTTGGGCGCATCCTCTTTGAACAGATGGCCCACTGCTGAAATTCCACCATCTCAAGAATTTGTCTCATACCCGCCATTTCAGAAATCTCTGGTTCAAAAGTGCGACCCCACAGTACCTTCTGGAACCTCAACCTTTCTTGCCCTAGCATACTTACACTTTTCACCTTTTTAACAGAACCGAGTTCCCCAACAGCTTCCAACTTCCTTTTACTAGACCTCCCGATGGACTTACCCTAGCCACTTGATTTCACCAGAATATCATCATCAGACACTGATTCTTCCTCCACAACTTGCTTAGACTTGATACTACCTTTCACAGACTTTTTACTTGGTGTGTCAATAGCTTCCTTTGAAGCATTCTCAACATATTGTTTATTTTTCTGAGATCTCTTAACCAGGGAACTTGGTTCCTCTTGAGCATGCTCATCCACTTCCACTACTGGTATATTTTTGTCACACAAAATTTCTCCTTCCTTCACCAGCCTCTTCTTCTTTTTCTTGCTACTCCTTTTGCTTTTTGTCAAGGTAGACTCAAAAGGCTCCTTCTTTTGCAACCTTGTGGTAGGTCGCTTAGGAGGGGGCTCAGGAGTGACCACGGGATTTCTAATTTTGAAGCGTTCAATGAGAACCACATCATCATGTTCATCCTCATCACAAGATCTCACAATAGGAGGGATAGTCTCCAATGGCTCAGCATCAAAGTAAGGAGATGGAGAAGGATCAAAGCTGACCTGGGAAGATAATTCCTGACATGTTTCCTCAAGTAGGGGGTCAGGTTCATCAGCAGGGTTCCCAGTAGCTTCTTCAGGTGCAGGCGGTTCGAAGAGCACCATGGTTCCTTCTTCTCCTAAGAGCGGAGTCCCTTCCCCCTGAGACTCAGGCATGGTAGAAGGTACCTTATTCACTAATCCCTCAGCAACAATGGCCAACATGTTTTCGATAGCCTCCTTTTCCTGAGGTTCCATAGCAGTAGCAGTAACCAGAGGACTCGTATCTTCCTTAGATACCCCTTTTTCTTGTTGAGTTTCACCCTTTTCTTCATCCTTGTTCTGTTCTTTGAGAGTGTCAGGAAACAGAGAAGAAATACTATCTATTTTTGGTGCTTCTGAGTCCTCAACACTTAAGGAAGGAGTATGGTCAGAGGGAGTGGTGAGAGAGATAGGAGGTGAAAAGGAATCAGGCTTGGTTAGATCGGTGTCAGCAATGGTGGAAGGGGGAACTTTTGGTGGTGTTTCTGAAGTGGAAGATGAGTCGAGGATGTTCTCCTGCAAGGTGGGTAGGGTTGTTTGCTCTTCAGCCATGGTAGATAGTTACGTTGAAGATTCCAGAAGGATGATCGCTCCAGTTTAGGAAGTGAAGGAGTTCTAAGGAGGGAAGGAATAATTATAAGGGAAGAGAAACAGGTTCTGAAATGGTTGTAGGTTTGTGGGAAGATGCACCGTTGCAGAGGGAAGTGAAAAGATTTGAAAAAAAAGACGTGATATACAGGGTCTGAAAAGGTGGATGACATGGCAGTTAATTTTTTTTTCTTAAATATGCATGAGAAAAACACAAGACTACTAACCTGTGTACAAAAACCAGGTTCCTGACCGGTCTTTCAAAAAGATTTTCATTTCTCTTTTTCCGCTCATGCATTGTTCCTTCGGCTTATATAATCATCATGTGTGTTTACCTACAATGATATAGAAGTGAGTTAGGCTTGGCCAGAAAACACTTTAGCTAGATTTACCTAAATGTAACTTTCATAGCCATATGGAAAGGAATCAGGTTCTCAATTAAGCTTAATTAACCCAATGCCATCCTGTTTCTCTCAAAATGTTCCCTACCCAGAGCTTTGGTGAAAATGTATGCAATTTGGTCTTCTATACTACATAACTTCATGCAAATAAGCCCCTTCTCCACATTGTCTTTGAGAAAATAATGTCTCACATCAATGTACTTGGTTCTCTTGTGATGGATCGGGTTCTTTGCCATATTGAGTGCACTGGTGTTGTCACATAGAAGAGGTACATAGTCGGTGTATACACCCAAATCCTCCAATTTTTGTTTGATCCACAAGAGCTGGGCACATCAAGAAGCTGCAGCAACATATTCTGCTTCAGCTGTTGAGAGAGCTACAGATATTTGCTTCCTTGTGCTCCATGCAATCAGACAGGATCCTAGGAAGAGATCCATTCCAGATGTGCTTTTCCTGTCCACCAGATAACCTGCATAATCAGCATCAGTATACCCAACAAGATTAAAATTATCACCTGAAGGGTAATATAGAACCAGGTCATGTGTTCCCTTAAGATATCTCAGAATCATTTTGGCAGCCTTCAGATGAGATTCCTTGGGATTTGATTGAAACCTTGCACATAGCCCCACACTGAATATAATATATGTTCGGCTGGCAGTGAGATAGATGAGAGATCCAATAATGCCTCGATACATTGTTTGATTTACAGAAGAGTCAGATTCATCCAAGTTCAATCGAGTAGCAGTGGCAATATGAGTGTCAATCACGTTTGATGCTTCCATATCAAACCTCTTCAAAAGCTCCTTGATGTATTTCTACTGATTCGTACAAGTTCTCTTCGCGGCCTGCTTCACTTGAAGACCCAAGAAAAATTTTAGCTCCCCCATCATGCTCATCTCAAACTCATTTCCCATGAGCTTTGCAAATTCCTCACAAAGTGGGTCAGCTGTTGCCCCAAAAATGATATCATCAACATATACTTGAATAATGAACAAGTTTCTTCCTCGTTTCTTCAGAAACGGAGTGTTGTCAATTTTTCCTCTTGTAAAGTCGTTTTCTAAAAGAAATTTTGAGAACCTTTCATACCAACCTCGAGGAACCTGCTTCAAGCCATACAGTGCCTTGTCCAATTTGAATACATATTCAGGATGTTTATGACATTCAAAACCTGGAGGTTTCTTAACATAGACCTCTTCCTTGAGAAAACCATTCAGAAATGCACTTTTGACATCCATTTGGAACAGAGTAAATTCCATATGTGATGAAAAGGCAATGAGAATTCTGATGGCTTCCATACGAGCAACTGGAGCGAAGGTTTCATCATAATCAATCCCTTCCTCCTGATTGTAACCTTGGACAACCAGCCTTGCCTTGTTCCTTGTAGTGTTTCCATGCTCATCAAGCTTGTTTCTGAACACCCAGCGGGTCCCTATGATGGTTCTGTCTGAGGGTCTAGGTACCGGGTGCTATACTTTGTTCCTTTCAAACTGATGCAGCTGCTTTTGCATAGCTGTGATGTAGTCTTCATCCTAGGCTGCTTTAATATTTTTGGGTTCTATTTGGGAGAGAAAGGCTGAGAAGGCAAGTGAATTTCTCTCTTTGGATCTAGTTTGGACTCCAGAATCAAGGGCGATGATTATATTATCGATATGATGGGAGCTTTTGTGTTTCCAGTTTGGCACTTGAATATCATTAGTGGAGGAACTCGGTAATCCTGACTGGTTCCCTTGCATTATTCTTTCGGCTACCTATGGAGTACTTTGAACTGCATCGACCACTCTTTCTTCGGCTTCAGTGGTTGTGATTTGGGTACCTGGTTCCTCTTGGGTTGGAGAGGAGGAAGCTGCATTGTCTTCATTTGTCTCCTTACTTGACTCATAATATCTGCCTTTCCATTTTCCATGTCAATGATCTCTCCTGGAACCAGTAGTGGCCCATTGTCTTGATCATCTGTGTTGCTCTTCTCAGCAGATGGAGGGGCCTCATTGAAGATTACATGAACACTTTCTTCCACACGCTGAGTCCTTTTATTTGTAAGCTTTGCTTTGAGAAGAATACCCAAGAAAAATTCCTTCATCACTTTTGGCGCCAAGTTTTCCCAAGATGATCCTTTCCATTCTTGAGAACATAACAATTGCACCCAAACATTCTTACGTGGGTCATCTTGGGCTTCCTTCCATTTAGAAGCTCATAGGGGGTTTTGTTCAAAAAGGATCTGATCATGCACCTGTTCACCAAGTAGCAGGCAGTATTTATGGCTTCTGCACAGAAGTTTTTGGCTATCCCACTATTAATAAGTATTAGTCTAGCCATATCTTCAAGGGTTATGTTTTTCCTTTCTACAACTCTATTTTGCTGTGGAGTTCTTGGAGCTGAGAAGTAGTGGGTGATACAATTTTCAGTGCAGAATTCATCAAACTTGGCAATGTCAAACTCTGTTCCATGATCGGATCTGATGCAAGCAACTTTTTATTCCATCTTCACATGGATTTTCTTCACAAAGGCTACAAACACTTCGAAAGTCTCATTCTTTGTTTTGAGAAATAGTGTCCAAGTGAATCTTGAGTAGTCATCAACTATCACAAAAATATATTTGTTTCCTCCTCTTCTTGGCACTCCCATAGGGCCACATAGGTCCATATGAAGAAGTTCAAGTGGCTTCGATATACCGACATCCTTCTTAGGCTTGAGTGAGTATTTCACATGCTTTCCTCTAGAACATGCATCACACACTATGTGCTCTTTGAATTTTGAATTTGACAAGCCATGAACCAGGTCATTCTGTATCATTTTATTCAGAAGAGAGAAGCTTGCATGTCCCAGCATTCTGTGCCATAACTCTGCATCATCATCAACTACTTTCAGGCAGCTCATATCACCACTATGTAGGAACTCGAAATCAGCAATGTAGATGTTCTTGTATCTTTTGGGCACTAGTAATACGTCACCAGTTACATGATTAATAACTATGCATATCTTTGACAAAAACTCCACTTAGTTTCCCTTATCACAAATTTGAGAAACACTCAAGAGACTGTACTTCAGACTATTGACATAGTACACGTTCTCAATTGAGTTTGAGAGAGACTGTCAAATTTTTCCAACTCCAAAAATTTACCCCTTTTCCCATTTCCAAAGGATACATTCCCTCCTTGTAGGGTTTTTAGTGAAAGGAAGTCCATGGTATTTCTAGTCATGTGCTTAGAGCATTCAGTGTCCATGATCCATTATTGACTGTTTCCTCTCGCTGTTCCCTGCACAAGGAAATCAAAGATTAGATTTAGGAACCCAAACAAGTTTGGGTCCCTTGTAATGAGAAAAGGGATGAATAAGAGCTCTTATAGTCCATGCAGAAACATACGTTTTTTGTGGGTAGCACCTGGTCCTCTTCTAGTAGTCACTTTTCCAGCAAAAACTTTGTTTTCCTGAACAGACTGGACTCTGGCTTGGAAATTCACCTTGAAATGCTAATTGTTCCCAGAGTGGGTACAAAGCCAGTTATCAGGTACAGTGACGTACTTGCTATGAGGGTTATATGGAACTTCCTCCTTTTGGAACCCTATTCCCTGCTTTTTTTCAGCATTGTTAAAGTACATGGCAGTAATAGCATATGAGGACCAGGTCCACTTAAGTGATTTCACAAGATCACTTTTTAATAAATCTGCTTGAAGCTGTCTATTTTTCTCAAGCTCAGCACACAAACTAGTTTTTACAATATTCAGCTCATTTTCAAGTTTAATATATGCCTCATTAGCAACTTCATTTCCTTTTTCAGAATTTCCAGGCCTAGATTCTGTTTTAAGTCCCTCAACTGTTTCCTCTAGGTCTACAATTACCACTAGAAGATCATCTCTTTCATGTTCAACACTAAAAAAAAATTATGTTTGAACCTCCTTTTCATTTTTCAGATTTTCTATGGTTTCCATCATGTCAACTACACAAACCACTAAGTCATCTCTAGTCTGCTAAGCATCTCCTAACTCTATGGTCAAGGCATCCTATCATTCACAAGACTATGATATGCATCAATCAATACATTAGCTAATGACATGAGTTTCTTAGGAGAATAGGATTTCAGGTTCCTCTGAACATCCCTAAAATTTACCTCATCATCTTCATCATCGTCTGACTGATCCATCAAAGCAAATATTGAATCATATTCATTTGCTTCACTTTCAACCGCCACCTGCATCATTTTCTTCTTCTAATTCACTGGAGGAGTCTCCCCATGCTTCAAGAGCTTGTCTAATAACATTGTCAGTTACATTTTTCCTTTAGAAGCATTTGTCAGGAACCGGGTTCCTCTTGGCTACTTTATTAGAGTTGTGCTTAAAATGCTCTTGCTTCAGAAGAGGTCAGTCCTTGATGAAATGCCCTGGCTTTCCACACTTGTGACAGAGGTTATAATTCTTTGGTTTGATGGAACTACCTCTCTTTGTTATATCTCCATTCCTTCGAACCATTTTCTGAAACCTTCTTGTAAGGTATACCATATCGCTATCCTCCTCACTCGAATCATTATTTTCAGCTTTGAGTACCATGTTCTTCTCCTTCTTTGGTTCTCTTCTTTCATTGTCTTTCTTTCTCTTCATCTCATATGTCTTCAGATTCCTAACCAGCTCGTCCATAGTCAGTGTTTGCAGATCCTTGGCTTCCGTAATAGCGTTCACCTTACTCTCCCAAGAGCTGGGTAAAACACTAAGAAATTTCCTCACGAGCTTCTTCCTAGGAATAATTTCACCAAGAGAGTGTAGCTCATTTATGATAGAGGTGAATCTAGTATGCATGTCTTGAATGGATTCATCATCCTTCATTCTAAAGAGCTCATACTCAGTGGTGAATATGTTGATCTTGGACTGCTTTACTTTAGTGGTTCCCTCATGTGCTGTTTGTAGAGCTTCCCATATCACTTTGGCGGATTGACAGGTCGGGATCCTATTATATTCATCAGGTCCTATGCCGCACGCCAAAATCTTTTTGGTGCGAAAGTTCTTCTCTAAAAATTTCCTGTCGGCGTCATTGTACACTTTCCTGGTTTTTGGCACCATTACAGTTGGTTCTCCTACCTTCTTTGTTCGGACGTATGGAACATCGAAAATAACATCCCATAACTTGGAGTCTTCTGCCATTATCAAGTCGTGCATTCGAGTTTTTCACCAGCCATAGTACTGGCCGTTGAATCTTGGGTGCTTGTAAGTTGATTGTCCTTCCTCGAAGTTTGGTGGAGCAGCAATGGTGAGGATCCTCTCTAGGTGTTAACCTCTTAGAAAGAACCTGCTCTGATACCAATTGATAAAATGTATGAGTCCATCAAACTGTATAGAGACCTGGTCCTATACCAGTTCCCATAGAAATAGCTAATGAAACAGTAAGTAAATGACTCATGAGATTTTATGTAGACAAATCCCTTGTCAAGGGGATAAAAAATCACGACCTACACTGGTAGGATTTCAACTTCACTACTTGAGAAATCTTTAGATTACAACCTATTGTAACCTAGGAATTAAACTCTTAATCCCTCACTAACTTGTAATACACCTATAACAAGCCACTTTTCAATACACCTATTACAAAGACTTCAACTCATGACTAACTCTAGTTACGACACAAACTCTAAGGATTTATGGTTTTTGGAGGTTCCTAGTTAAAGCTTCTAAATAAGCAAACTAGGAATTACAATGAAGAACAAATACAAAGATACAACTCAACTACGGACATACAAAAGACTTGTTGTAGGAACTGGTCTGTAGTAGTGTTGTACTTTGTTCTTGATGCACTCGTGACTTCAATTCTTGATGATCAGATCTTGAGTGCTTGAATAATATCACAAGTGTTCAAGTGATGTTTTTTTTGTAATGCTTCTTGTTAATATCCTTTGGATGACATCACTTAGATGATGTAAACACTTGGTTTGCACAAAGCCCTTCCTAATGGGAAGTGACTGCTGCACTATTTCTGCACTGTAGCATGTACAGTGCATGCAGTCACTTTCCAGCTGTAGAGTTGACTTCGTAGTGTTGTCAGGGAAACTCCAAGGGATCAGGTCCCTGAGTTGATTCTTTTTCTGTCTGAAGTCATATAGCTCACATTAGCTTGAGTCCATTGATGGAGAAATATATCAAATGTGCTTCAGGTCCTTTATCTGGTTCTTGACAATAAGTTTGTTAGATCATCAAAACATAAATGTAAGATACTTTAAACCCATCAATAAATTGTTAAAATAGATTAATAGAACTATTTGTTGCCAAAACAAGAAAAAAAAAATGGGGGATGAATATAAGTGCTTTTCTTTTCTGGCAAGTTCAACACTGATTATTTCTGTTTATCTTTGTTTCCAAAAAAAATTATAGTTGTAACAATTCAAATTTCAAAAAAATAGTTGCCTGATGATCAAGAGATCACATAATTAACAAAGTCAAACTTAATATAAATATGATTAATCAAAATGTTCATCATTCTCCTGTTATGTATTTAAAACACAAATCTGAACAGTACTAATATATTATTGTAGGCTTTTTCAATTTTTTAAATTTTTTTAAAAGAAACTTTAAGTTGAAGATCGACATAGACACTGTGCAAGAGATTAATATAGAAGATACAGAGAATTTTTGGTGGCTAGCTTCCTTGGAAAATTTTAATTTACAGCTTATCTACAACTTTCATATATTATTTCTACCCAGTTAAATACAATTATAATTTTTATACAAATTTTATACAATATGTCTTTTGTATATTTTGTTCTGATTTATACATAGTAAAAATAAATTTCATACAACTAATTATATATTATACAACTTATCTACAACTTTCATACATTATTTCTACCAAGTATATACAACTACAATATCATACCACTTAACTACAATTTTTATAAAATATGTCTTTTGTATATTTTGTATCTGATTTATACATAGTAAAAATAACTTTCATACAACTAATTATATATTATACAACTTATCTACAACTTTCATACATTCATTTTACCCAGTTATATACAACTACTATATCATACCACTTAAATATAATTTTTATACAAGTTTTATACAATATGCCTTTTTTATATTTTGTATCTGATTTATACATAGTAAAAATAAATTTCATACAACAAATTATATATTATATAACTTTTCTACAAATTTCATACATTATTTCTACCCAGTTGTATACAACTACAATATCATGCAACTTAAATATAATTTTTATACAATACTGTTCAACTTTCATGCAATATTTTTATAATTTTACTATAACTTTACTACAATTTCGTAAGTATAATGTACATTATGTCTTATTCTTCGAGTTTCAATTTGAAATTCAACCAAAATCAAGTCTAATATTCACCAAAACACCCTCAAAATTAAGATATAAACTCCAAACAATATTCCTAATTCTTTGCAATAACACACAATCCAAACAAATATTAATTTTGAAAACCCAAATTCGAATAAAAAACTTCAAAACTTTTTAATGGCTGTGAATAGTGGAATTGCTGCTCTTTTTTCCTTTGCTCTACATTATTGAAATTAGGGATTGAGAGATAGAGAGAGGCGTAGAGAGAATCCCAATTGTTTTGTCACGACCCCAAATCACCCGGTCGTGATGGCGCCTATCATGGAACTAGGCCAGCCGACACATTTTCAGAATGATTCGACACTTCATAATAAAGGTGTTTATAAAATATTAATTAATAAAACTTCATAGCATAAGTTTAAATAACAAGTGCGGAAAGAAACAAAAGCCCGACATCGGGGTGTCACAAATCATGAACATCTACTGAAAACTGTCTGGAAATATTAAGATTAATACAGTCTAGGAAAAACTACTAATAACAGCTAAGGGAAGATGGAAGGGAGAAGAGCAGGGTTGCGATCCCCATGCAACTACCTTGTTATCCCCACAAATCCGCGTCGGATGACAATCAACAATCACCGGCACATCTAGCAACCCCTGGATCTGCACACAAGGTGAAGGGAGTAATGTGAGTACGCCAACTCAGTTAGCAATAAAGGTAAATAAAGACTGAGCGGTAAGAAACACATAAAATCCACGTCATGAAATCTCAGTAAGTGCAGCATGCTTTTAAATTAGTAAATGAGTTAAATCCTCTCGTTTTAAACCAAAATTTAGGTAAAAACCATTTAAAGGTATTATTCAACAGTTTTCAACAGAGGTTCAATGCAATTTAGAGTAAAAGTAATGAAATTCATAATCAGCCCCTCGGGAAAACGTAAACCAGAAACCGCCCCTCGGGCACAACATCACTCAGAATCAGCCCCTCGGGCAATCCACACAGTCACTTGTAAACAGCCCCCCAGGCACACCATGAATCAAGAACAGCCCCCCGGGCAAAAGCATCATAAAACTCACTCAGGGTACCCACGCTCATTGGGGGTGTACAGACTCCAGAGGGGCTCCTACAACCCAAGCGCTATAACAAGCCATCTTGTGGCATAATCAATCAGGCCCTCGGCCTCTCATAATCATAAATCAGTAACAACATGCTGCAGCGCACATCCCGATCCCATAATATCCTCACAACACAGGCCCTCAGCCTCACTCTGTCAGAAATCTCTCAAGGCTATCAGTAAAAGAACAGGGTGCTCAGCCCAAAAATATCATTTTTATGCATCAAAACGGAGTAATAAAAATTGAGTTATGAAATTAGTAAACACAGCATGACTGAGTATAGATCTTAAATAAAAAACTGTGAGAGGATAATAAGAAAAGACCTCTAAGGTCCAAACCACTTTGGCACAAGGCCCAAATATGGCGTTTAGCCCAATCTATAGTAGTTCTTTATAATTACAATAGTATCAAATAGTTTTCAGTCAAATACGCAACTTTATAGTTTCTACTGGATGGAAAAAATTAATATCCCAACGGTGCACGCCCACACGCTCGTCACCTAGCATGCGCATCACCCTAAAAAATGGTGAAACGAGGCAAAAATCCAAGGTTTCATACCCTCAGGACAAGATTTACAATCATTACTTACCTCAAACCGGACGAAAATCTACTCCGAAATGCCCTTGCCGCTCGACCCGGCCTCAAATCACCCTGAATCTATCCAAAATCAATATCATAACATTAATACTTGCTAAAGTAACAAAGCGCACGAGAAAATTATCAAATTACATCAAAAATCTCGAAATTGGCCAAGCCCGATCCCCAGGCCCACGTCTCGGAATCCGACAAGAATTACAAAACTAAAATCCTCGTTCACTCACGAGTCTACACCATATCAATTCCATAAAAATCCTACATCAAATGGCCATCCAAATCCCCAAAATCTACTCTCTCATTCTCCTCCATTTTTCTCCAATTTTCCACCCCAAATTCCCAAATTAGATGATAAAAATCAAGGTACAATCATGGAATTTAGCCAAAACTAAGTGAAGAACACTTACCCAATCACTCCTCTGAAAAACCTCTCTAAAATCGCCTTCTCCCGGGCTCTCTGTTGAATTTGGGAATTATGAACTCAAACCCTCGATTTTGGAATTTAATACTGCTGCCCAGATTTTCTTCTTCGCGAACGGGGCCGTCCTCTCGCGTTCGCGTAGACCAACCCAAAATGACTTTCCACTTTACTCTTCGCGAACGCGACAACTGCTTCGCGAACGCGATGCTTTACCATCTCACAACTTCGTGAACGCGAGCCTCACCTCGCGAACGCATAAACCAAGAACTTGGGGTCCCCATCTGCCTCACTCCTCTTCGCGAATGTGACACCATACACATGTTCGCCATGAACACACTGCCTAACCCTTCGCGTTCGCGTCCTCTCCTTCGCGAACGCGTAGAACAAAAACTCACCATCTCAGAACCACTCTTCGCGAATGCGAGGCTCCTCTCGCGAATGCAAAAGAGGAAAGCAGAACGGAGTTCTGCAGCTGATCAGCTATCTCACCAAGGCCAAAATGCTCCCTTAACCACCCGAAACTTACGGGAGGGCCTCGGGACCTCGACCAAACATACCGACACATCATATATCATCCCACGAACTTAGTCTAACCCTCGGAACACTCAAAACACTATAGTTGAACCATGCTAAAGTCCAAACATGGGACAAGTCACCAACATACTTTCGAAGCATGGAAACATGAAACACCGGATGCACACTCGACAAGCTGGGTGGAAAAGCAAGTCTATAAGCCACCTTCCCTACCCTCTGAAGCACCTTAAAAGGTCCAATGAACTGGGGGCTCAACTTTTCTCTCTTCCCAAAACGCATAACACCCTTCATGGGTGACACCTTGAGCAGAACCTTCTTCCCAACCATGAAAGATACATCACATACCTTCCTGTCCGCGTAGCTCTTATGCCTACACTACGCCGTGCGAAGCCGCTCTGGAATCATCTTCACCTTATCTAAAGCATCTTGCATCAAATCAGTACCCAAGATTCTAGCCTAACCCGGCTCAAACCAACCGATGGATACCTGCACATCCTCCCATATAAAGCCTCGTATGGAGCCATCTGAATACTCGACTGATAACTATTATTATATTCAAACTCCGCGAGTGGCAGAAATTGGTCCCATGAACCCCCAAAATCAATGACACAAGCACGCAACATGTCCTCCAATATCTGAATAGTGCGCTCGCACTGCCCGTCCGTCTGAGGGTGAAAAGTTATGCTCAACTCGACCTGAGTACCCAACTCTCTCTGCACGGCCCTCCAAAATTGTGATGTTAACTGAGTACCTCTATCAGAAATGATGGAAACTCCATGCAGCCGTACAATCTCCTGGATATAAATCTCTGCTAACCGCTCCGAAGTGTAAGTAGTACCAACAAGAACGAAATGCGCGGACTTGGTCAGCCGATCCACAATAACACAAATAGCATCGAACTTCCTCGAAGTCCGTGGGAGCCCAACTACAAAGTCCATGGTGATCCTCTCCCACTTCCACTCCAGAATATCCAACCTCTGAAGCAATCCACCTGGCCTTTGGTGCTCATACTTGACCTACTGACAGTTGAGACACCGAGCTACAAATCAAATAATATCTTTTTTCATCCGCCTCCACCAATAATGTTGTCTCAGATCCTGATACATCTTTGCAGCACCCATATGGATGGAATACCGCGAGCTGTGGGCCTCCTCAAGAATCAACCCCCAAAGCCTATCTACATTAGGCACACATATCCGACCCTGCATCCTCATCACACTATCATCACCAATAGCTACATCCCTGGCATCACCTCGCCGGACCCTATCCTGAAGAACAAGAAAGTGTGGGTCATCATATTGGCACTCTCTGATACGGTCATAAAGAGAATATCGGGAGACTACGCAAGCCAATATTCGACTGGGCTCCGATATATCCAATCTCACAAATTGGCCCGCTAAGTCCTGAACATCAAGTGCTAAAGGTCTCTCTACTGCTGGAAGATATGCTAGACTCCCCAAACTCTCTGCTCGGCAACTCAAGGCATCGACCACTACATTGGCCTTCCCCCGATGGTATAGAATAGTGATATCATAGTCCTTGAGAAGCTCCAAACATCTCCGCTGACGCAAATTCAGATCCTTCTGCTTAAACAGATGCTGCAGACTATGATGATCAGTAAAAACCTCACAATGAACCCCATACAAATAATGATGCCAAATCTTTAAGGCGTGAACAATGGAGGCTAACTCAAGATCATGCACTGGATAATTCTTCTCATGGGTCTTCAATTGGCGCGAGGCATAGGAAATCACCCTACCCTCCTACATCAAGACACGGACAATTCCTATCCTCGAGGCATCACAATACACGGTATAAGAACTTGAAGCTGATGGCAATACTAACACTGGAGTTGTGGTCAAAGCAGCCTTGAGCTTCTGAAAGCTCTCCTCACACTCGTCCGACCACCTGAACGGAGCACCCTTATGGGTCAATTTGGTCAAGGGCGAAGCAATAGAAGAAAACCCCTCCACAAAGTGAAGGTAATAGCCCGCCAAACCAAGGAAGCTCCTAATCTCTGTAGCCGAGGACGATTTGGGACAACTCTGCACCACCTCTATCTTCTTCGGATCTTCCTAAATACCCTCACTGGACACCACGTGCCCTAAGAAAGCTACTGAGCCAAGCCAAAACTCACACTTGGAGAACTTTGCATAAAGCTTCTACTCCCTCAATCTCTGCAATATAACTCTCAAATGTTGAGCATGCTCCTCCTAGCTACGAGAGTACACCAGGATATTATCAATGAACACAATCACGAAAGAATCCAAGTATGGATGAAATACACTGTTCATCAAATGCATGAACGATTTCAGGGCATTGGTCAGCCCAAAAGATATCACTAAGAACTCATAATGTCCATAACGGGTCCTGAAATCCATCTTGGGGATATTTGAATCCCGAGTCTTCAGCTGATGATACCCGGATCTCAAATCAATCTTAGAGAACGCCCTAGCTCCCTGAAGCTGGTCAAACAAACATCAATACGAGGCAAAGGATACTTATTCTTGACTGTAAACTTGCTCAACTGCCTGTAGTCAATACACATTCTCATGGAACCATCCTTCTTCTTCACAAACAACACCGGTGCACCCTAAGGCGACACACTAGGCCGAATGAACCCCTTATCTAGGAGTTCCTGAAGTTTTTCTTTCAATTCCGTCGGTGCCATACGATACAGTGGAATAGAAATAGGCTGAGTGCCTGGGCACCAAATCAATACCAAAATCAATATCCCTGTCGGGCAGCATGCCCGTCAAGTCTGCAGGAAACACATACAAAAAATTACAGACCACCGAAACAGAATGAATAGTAGGAGTCTCTGCACTAACATCCCTCAAAAATGCCAAGTAAGATAGACACCCTTTCTCGACCATGCGCTGACCCTTCAGGTATGATATCACCCTACTAGGCACATAATCAATGGAACCTCTCCACTCAACCCTCGAAAATCCCAGCATCGCTAAGGTCACGGTCTTAGCGTGACAATATAGAACATCATGACATGGAGATAGCCAATCCATGCCCAATATCACATCAAAGTCAACCATACTAAGCAATAATAAGTCCAGTCGGGTCTCCAAACCCCCAATAGACACCACAAATGATCGATACACACGGTACACAACAATAGTATCGCCCACGAGCGTAGACACATTAACAACTGTAACTAAAGACTCCCGTGACATATCTAGAAAATGGGAAAAATATGACGAGACATATGAATATGTGGAACCAGGATCAAATAAGACTGAGGCATCTCGGTGACAGACTGAAACAATACATGTAATCACGGCATATGAGGCCATAACATCTGGTCTGGATGGAAGTGCATAAAAACGGGTCTGACCTCCACCTACACGACCTCCCCCTCTAGGGCGACCTCTAGCTGCTTGACCCCCACCCCAAGCTGGCCGAGCGGGTGGTGAAGTAATTAGTGTTGAAGTCGATTGCTAACTCCTCTGCTGAGATGGGCCCCCATGGCAACGAGGACACTGCCTCCATATATGCCCCAAATCTCCACACTCATATCAACCTCCTGGTGCTGGTGACGGGGACTAAAGGGAACCCCTAGCACCGGGATGACTAGTAGAAAAACTTGGCATGGAAGAGCCCTGAATTGATGGTACACAGGATGAGCTCTAGGCTTGAAGGGCACTGAATGATGAGCGGCCCGAATGAGAACTGCGGGAACCATGCCCCGATGATGCACCACTATAAGCTGGGCGAGCTGGCTGAGCAGGCCTAAATAGGCGGCCTCTGCTATGCTGAAACTGACCTCTGGAGGGAACACTACCAAAGATACCAGATCCTGAGGCCTCTTGGCATCCCTCTCATCTCACTCCTGGAGACGAACTGACTCAATCTCAAGGGTAATATCCAACCTGCTCAAAAGTAGCACCCGATACCCTCTCTCCGGTCATAAGAATTCGGAGCTGATATGTGAGGCCATCCACGAACCTCTTGATCCTATCTCTCTCTCTATAGGAACCAACCAAACAGCATGACGGGATAGCTCTAAAAATCTCATCTCATACTGCATCACAGTCATATCATCCTGACGCAACTGCTCGAACTGCCTCTGCAGCTCCTCCCTGCGGGACTGTGGCACATACTTCTCCAAAAAGAGAGCGGAGAACTGCTACTAGGTAAGGGGTGCTGCTCCAACAGGTCTACGCCTCTCATAAGCCTCCCACCAAGTAAAGGCAGCTCCTGAAAACTGGAAAGTAGTGAATGAGACCCCACTGGTCTCCAATATACTCGTTGTACGAACAATCCTCTAACACTTGTCCAAGAAACCCTGGGCATCCTCGCCCTCGGCTCCACTGAAAGTCGGAGGCTGAAGTCTACCAAACCTCTCCAATCTACGTTGCTCGTCATCAGGCATGACGAGAATCACATAATCCTGAACAGGTGCAACTGGATGAGCTAGGGTTGCCCTCGGTGTCTGAAGTCCCTGAACAACCTGCTCAGGAGTACGCACTGCGAGAATCTGAGTGCCTCCCCCGACCTGGGAAGTAGTGGCTGTAGAAGAAACAGTGACCACCTGAGCAAGACTGGTTCACACGGTCAAGATCTGAGCCAAGGTCTCCTGAAGACCTGGAATAACAATAGGCATAGTCGGTGCCAGGGCTGGTTTTGCTGGAACATCTACGGCTGGGACCTGATCTGGAATAAAAGGTTGGTCGATAGGTACATCCCGGCTACTGCGCTGGCTACACCCCTACCCCTGCCACGGCCTCGACCGCGATCTCGACCCCTCACGGGCCTAGATGGTGGCTGGTCGTCCTGTCCGGTAGCGCGTGTCCTCACCATCTGTGAGAGAGTGAAACAAAAGAAGTTTAGTTACAAAAATCAATAGATTCACACGACAAGAATTCAAGAATATGAGATTTTCCTAACGGTTCTGCAACCTCTCAAAGATAAGTACAGACGTCTCCGTACCGATCCGCAAGGCTCTACTAAACCTGCTCAAGACTCGTGAGACCTATGTAACCTAGGCTCTGATACCAACTTGTCATGACCCCAAACCACCCGGTCGTGATGGCGTCTATCATGGAACTAAGCCAACCGACACATTTTCAGAAAGATTCTACACTTCATAATAAATGTGTTTTTAAAACATTAATTAATAAAACTTCATAGCATAAGTTTAAATAACAAGTCGGAAAGAAATAAAAGCCCGACATCGGGGTGTCACAAGTCATGAACATCTACAGAAAACTATCTGAAATTGCTAAGACTAATACAGTCTGGGAAAAACTGCTAATAACAGCTAAAGGAAGATGGAAGGGAGAAGAGCATGGCTGCTATCGCCTTGCAGCTACCTTGCTATCCCCACGAATCCGCGTCGGATGACAATCAACAATCATCGGCATGTCCAGCAACCCCTGGATCTGCACACAAGGTGCAGGGAGTAATGTGAGTAAGCCAACTCAGTAAGAAATAAAGGTAAATAAAGACTGAGCGGTAAGAAACACATAAAATCCTCGTCATAAAATCTCAGTAAGTGCAGCATGCTTTCAAATCAGCAAATGAGTTAAATCATCTCGTTTTAAACCCAAATTTTGGTAAAAATCATTTAACGGTATTATTCAATGATTTTCAATAGAGGTTCAATGCAATTTAGAGTAAAAGTAATGAAAATTATAAGCATCCCCTCGGGCAAGCATAAATCATAAACCGCCCCTCGGGCACAATATCACTCAGAATCAGACCCTTGGGAAAACCTCACAGTCACTCGTAAACAGCCCGTCGAGCACAACATGAATCAAGAACATCCCCTCGAGTAAAAGCATCATATCACTCACTGAGGGTAACCGCGCTCACTGGGGGTGTACAGACTTCGGAGGGGCTCCTACATCCCAAGCGCTATAACAAGCCACCTCGTGGCATAATTAATCAGGCACTCGACCTCTCATAATCATAAATCAGTAACAACATGATGCGGTGCGCAGCCCGATCCCATAATATCCTCACAACACAAGCTCTCGGCCTGACTCAGTCAGAAACCTCTTAAGTCGCTCGGGCTATCAGTAAAAGAACAGGGTGCTCAGCCCAAAAATATCATTTTATGCATCAAAACGGAGTAATAAAAACTGAGTTATGAAATATGTAAACATACCTTGACTGAGTATAGATCTTAACTCAAAAATAGTGAGAGGATAATAAGAAAAGACCTCTAAGGTCCAAACCGCTTTGGCACAAGGCCAAAATATGGCGTTTAGCCCAATTTATAGTAGTTCTTTATAAATACAATAGTATCAAATAGTTTTCAGTCAAATACGCAATTGTATATTTGCTATTGAACGGATAAAATTACAATCCCAACGGTGCACTCCCACACGCTCGTCACCTAGCATGCGCGTCACCTCAAAAATGGTGAAATGAGGTGAAAATCCGGGGTTTCATACCCTCAGGACAAAATTTACAATTATTACTTACCCTAAACCGGACGAAAATCTACTCCAAAATGCCCTTGCTGCTCGACCCAAATTTCCCTGAATCTATCCAAAATCAGTATCATAACATTAATACTTGTTGAAGTAACAAAGCCCCCAAGAAAATTATAAAATTACATCAAAAATTCCAAAATTGACCAAGCCCGACCCCCGAGCCCACGTCTCGAAATCCGACAAGAATTACAAAACTAAAATCCTTGTTAACTCAAGAGTCTACCCATATCAATTCCATAAAAATCCGACATCAAATGACCATCCAAATCCCCAAAATCTACTCTCCCATTCTCCTCCATTTTTTCCAATTTTCCACCCCAAATTCCCAATTTAGATGATAAAAATCAAGGTACAATCATGGAATTTAGCCAAATCTAAGTGAAGAACACTTATCCCAGTCACTCCTCTGAAAAACCTCTCTAAAATCGCCTTCACCCGATCTCTCTATTGAATTTTGGAATATGAAATCAAACCTTCGATTTTGGAATTTAATACTGTTGCCTAGATTTTCTTCTTCGCGAACACGGCCGTCCTTTCGCATTTACATAGACCAATCCAAACTGACTTTCCATTTTACTCTTCACGAACGCGACAACTGCTTCACGAACGCGATGCTGTACCATCTCACAACTTCGTGAATCCGACCCTCACCTCGCGAACGCGTAGACCAAGAACTTGGGGTCCCCATCCGCCTCACTTCTCTTCGCGAATGTGACACCACAAACGCATTCGCGATGCACACTGTGAGCATGTGATTTTTACTCGCCGTATCGTCCTATAAAAATCCCAATAAATCAATTG
>ML532896.1:326433-343176 GCA_005239535.1 Nicotiana rustica | reverse complement strand
TAAAAACAAACGCACTTAATGTCTGAGATCTGAATGATTAAGATTCAGACCTCCATTAAGTGCAAACAAATGAGGCCTAATTAGAACCCACAAAACCCGGCCCTCAGCTAAATAGAAGTTGAAACTGCCAATTTAGTTTAACTTATATATCATGCCAACTATCTGCTGTCCTCTTTTTCAGTTCTAAAACCTTTTATTTCCATGCCTTTTAATTTTCTGGCACTAAATGAAGAAAATAAATGGTGGTCTATTCCAAACTATATAATGACACAGTGAAGAAATCGGGTATGAAGGAGCAACCAATAGTTGGAGACATGAAGACAGCAGTAGTTATGAAGGGATCAGAAGCAGCTAAAGTACAAAAGAAACCGGACATTCCTTCTTCCCTTAATATTTTACGCTCTCTTCATTTTCTGGGTAATTACTAAGTAGTATATTGCATTCTCACCTTTTTTTTTCTTTTAGTTTCTTAGTTATTATGCCTAACTTACTCATTTTTGTCATCTTCTGATACTTGATGTTGCATACGTTTGTTAACGATCTGGGTACTGTCTCGGAGAGAGGCTCGGTGAAATAGACATGTGTGTGAAGATGCGGACTACCTCCACCTGGACAGAAATTCCTTCATCTCTTGTATTCTCAAATTTTAACTTTTTCGTCGTTTGCTTTGGCTAATTTGTGGGATACATTATCAGTTTTTTTATTCGAGAGAAATGAAGTTACAATATTGTTTATATTCCAATATTTTTATTTTACCCTTTTTTCTCTTTCTCATTATTTTTCCTTCTCATTTCCATATTTGACCTGCAATTATGTGTATAAAATGTTAAAAGAAAACTAAAAGGATGTCTAATCAGAAGAGACGGATTCTCTTTTATTAAAATTATGACAATAATACTCTACTCTATTTTAATTTTTCTTACATAATTTATTTAGTGATGATGGTTATATATTTATGAGTTTCATAAATCCCAAGGTAATAGGCCCATAATATTTTGAAATTTATCCGTAAAAATTGCGCGGGGCATCCTATTTGGTCGCTCCCATTTAACCTATACCTGCTTTTTTAAAAACTTTTAACTTGTATCCACTTTTTAAATAACTTCAGTTCTCTTTCCCTCCCTGAGCTGAAGTTCACCAGTTAACCTGAAATTCGCCAGTTATAAAGACAAAACTTCAGCATACGGGGCTGAAGTTCCCCAGTTACAAAGACAAAGTTTCTAAGTTACATACTTCAGCTTTAGAGCTGAAGTTCCCAAGTTATAAAGACAATTACAAAGATAAAACTTCAGCTCTAGAGAAGAGCTGAAGTTTTGTCTTTGTAAACTGGGGAACTTCAGCCCAATATGCTGAAGTTCTTGTCTTTATAACTGGGGGAACTTCAGCCCCGTATGCTGAAGTTTTTGTTTTTATAACTGGAGAACTTCAGCCCCGTATGCTGAAGTTTCCCAGTTACAAGACAACAACTTCAGCTATAGATCTGAAGTTCGCAAGCTACTTCAGGTCCTTCTACTAGAATGCTGAAATTTTGCGTGATTGTCTTTGCTACTTCAGCCCCGCATGCTGAAGTTATGCGCGAAAGTGGGTACGAATACAATATTTTTACAAAGCGGGTATAAGTTAAAACGTGGCACAAAAAATAGGTACGGATGCAAAAGCCCCAATTTATCTCATAAAATCACTTTAATTATCATAAGTCTCTTGAGTCTTTTCATGTTCTTAACACTAATGTACAGTGTAAAATGTTGTCACGAAGTTTTAATTTGTTTAATATATGTTCATTAGTTTTATTTTTTGTTTCCCAGTTCAATTCTCTATAGACCTAATTAAGAGCAGCATATTTATTATTAGTTGTTTCCAAAGCTTTACACTTATTGAATTACGTAGCAACTCTGGCTTGAGTGGCAAAGTAGGTCCATCTTTTACTTCCTTATTTTATTATTCCTAAACTTGGATGAAATGTTTGTTAAAGTCAAACTTAAAACTCAAAGTAAATTTTTTTTTATGTATTCCTTACCTATAATAATACAAAAATATCATTTTGTAGATTCGATGATGATATTTTTACGCAGATAACTATACTAGTATATTAATATAATAATGCTTTGATTACAGAACTACGAAGTGAATGACATCGAATCTTGATGCAAATGACATAAAAAGAATATATCACCTCTAAAGCATACTCCCTCGGTGTCAAATTAGCTGAGTACTTTTTTTTTTAATTTGTTTTAAAATAAATGACGTATTTTTAAATTTGAAAATAATTTAAATTATTTATTTTACTTATTTACTCATAATGAGAAATTTTTATAACCACACAAATGTAATGGCCCCACAAAACTTTTACCTCTTAAGCTTTTAAAACTACAAGTTTCAAAGTGTTTTTTTTTTCTTAAACTCCGTGTCGAGTCAAACTACCTCATCTAAATTGAAACGGAGGAAATACTTATTATTAACTGCTAATACTGTTGGATGTGCATTCTCCCTCAGTCTTCGAATAAATTTATATGCGATTTTAAGGATACGTGATATAATTTGACACAAATTAAGAAAACAGATTAATATTGAAATCAATAACAGAAAAGTGAATGCAAACCACACAAGTTGGACAGTGTTAGCTTTGAAGGTTGGTCACCCTTGAGTCAAAAAGTGCCTTAATCGATGTCAGGAACATAATAACAAGATAATAAGAACTAGAAATAGCAGTGTGTTGCTTTTGGATGCGTGTTACAATGTGTGTTACAAGTAATCAGACCCCCTTTATATAATAGGGAAGTCATACTTTAGATACAATTTTACAAAAGGTAAGAAATCTCATGATTAGCTAATTAGTCGGCTTCTCGTTGATATGCGCCAAGATTCCCGCCGTGACATCTGACCGGTTACGGATATTTCGACCTTCCATGATTCAATTCAATAGTATTTCCGGAGTTATGGGCTTGGTGATCTGAAGACGTATGTTCTAACTTCGTACTTTGACTCGAAGGAACCTGTGGTCGATCTCCAACCCATCTCGTTTCAGTCTCGATCTTTCATGCAAAAGGCGAGCTCGGTTTCGACCGTATACAGATAGTCCCCTCGTTTTTCGGAGAGTAAACGACGAGAAACAATATGAGCCCTCGATCTTTGTCTCGATTCTTCTCGCCAGAAACGACAAAACTGGCGAAACGTCTCGTCAGTCACGTCTTTTAATGACATTAAATGTTCTTCAGTCACTGGTCGGTCATTACGGGTTTTGAACCGTCGTTTACAAACTATAAGTACCTACTCATTATCTCATTCAAATTTTACTTTCAAAACCTCTGCCCTCGTACACTAGAAATTTTTATATCCCCAAATATCAATTTCTGATTATTCTGAGACCTCTCTATAAAAACTTCCGTTCTTCATCCCAAAATTATTAAGCACATCCTTTTAACTTCCTCTTTTCCCCAAACAATGGGATGTTTGGTTATTTCTTTCCGTTTGTTGGTGAAATTCTCATGCTTATTGTAGGGAATATTGGGTCCACCCATATGGGTGCTCTAAGGCCCATTAGGGTTATTAGTTAACTCTAATATTTTCTATATAAGTATGCTGATAGTGCACAACAAAAAATACTCAAAGCAGTATTTTTCCACGCTCTCTCTCTCAATCCAAACAATAGTTTAGAATGTGGAATTGAGGGTTGTTCCAACACACCGTGACAACCACCGCCGACCAGTAATTCCAGCCCCGGTTCAGTCCATTTTCGCTTTCGCTTCACGAAGAACAAGTAATTTCTCATTTTACGATTTACACGCTAAATCTAATGTGTTTAGATTTATCGTGATCCTTCACTTATGAAGATTATCCACTTGTGATAATCTAGTGTGGCTGTATGTCTCTTGAATATGCACTGGATGGATTGGTTTCAATCAAGTTCGACATATTCAGTTTCGGAGTAGTCGTACTTGAGATAATCAAAGGAAAAAAGATTACATGATTTTACCAATTAGAAGAAGCCTTAAGCTTGTTAGATTATGTAAGTGAAGAAACTCATCTTGATGTATTTCATATATTTATTCAAGTCTATGAAGGCTATTGTCAGGGAAAAATATAAAACAAGGCTGTATATTGCTCCTCTGGCAGCTAATAATGCATCCAAAAGACTCACTTTCATTCCTATATAATAGTAATCTGCGGTGGGGAGTAGCTATATGTGAGATGCAATCAACAGTTTAAATCTCTCTCTGATCTCTTCAATATCAAGAAGCAGTTGACGAATGGAACGGAGCTCTAACATCATGGCTCTGCCTAGTGAAGTCCTGGTGAATATACTCTCTCGGCTTGCAGTCAAACATGTCCACCAACTTCAAACAGTTTCAAAGGAGTGGTTCAGAACCATCTCTAGTCCACATTTCAGAAGACTCTACAACAAGAAATCCTTGAATCGTCCTCGAGCACGTGTAGTTCAAGTACCTGACAACAAGCATTCACCGAGTGGGATGGAAATGATTAGTCGAACTGTTTCTATTTCGACCATGGATCTCGCTAACAGCGAGATCCAGAAAGATTTCAGTTTTGAGGATATTATTGCCCCTGAACACTCATTCTTCATCTTCTCCAACCTCATCATTTTCAATCACAAGGTATGCAATCCCACTACTAAAGAAATCAAAGACTTACCAATTTCAAGTTATCCGTCAGTTAGTTTTGATGTTGCCTATATCCCTTCCAACAATACATACAAGATTGTCCATCTATATGGTACCAAGTCTGGCCCTAATTACAACTCTAACTATGGTGGTAGTGCTGTGGAGTTCAGATTTGAGACTCTCACACTAAGAGATGGTGGACCAATTCCTAGCTCTTGGCAATCCCTAGCGCACCAAGAATGGTTTTCTTACAGGGTTGATTCAACATGTGTAAATAATGCAATTTATTGGTTGGTTGGAAGAGCAGATAAAATGGAAAAGCATATTATTTCGATGGAAATTGAAAATGAAGAATTCTTGAGTTCCGTTTGTTGCCCCAAAGATCCCTATTATGAAGAGTTTCCACTAATTGAGAATGGTGAGTTAGCTGATTTGAATGGGAAATTATGTTTAGCTTACCAATCAGAAGAATTGTCAAGGATAGATCTATACATTCTCAAGGATCATAAGAAGCAAGAATGGGTCAAGGAACACATTATCAATTTATCAGGTATGGGGAGTTTCTTCAAAATAATGGGGTATGTACCGTTAAAAGGTAACAATGGTGAAATTATGATTGACGGTGGTAAGCAGCCTCTCCTCTACAACATTGAAGAGAATAGTTTTAGAAAGCTGGCAAGATCTAAAATGAATATTCATATTGGTTTGTACTTTGATAAATGTTTTAACTTAGGCAGCACAAGACTATCTTTGCAACCGAGGGTAGATTTGTTGTTGTTGTCTGAGGGAGATCAACTATGAATGTATATGAGTTGATCTTTGTAATTTGTTTAAATTTTCTCAATCAATTCTCTCCTGGTATTCTTGTTCCACTATAAATGATCTAGCTGTCTGAAGAACAACCGATACAGTTTAAAACTCAAATTATCTTCGTCAATTGGATATTGAAGTCTTAAAAAAATAAGTACTTTCATAATGTGAAGTCAAGTCCGTACTTTGTAACATAACATGAGCCTGGTGAGAAAAATCTCTAACTGATTGTGCATGTGTATATATATATTTAGGTGCATTATGAATATGTGAGATTGTCTGCTTGCTTGAACCAGAAATTGAGTTGTTCTTCTTTACCTGGCTATAATTTTTTTTTGAAAGAGCATATTATCTCCAGGCCTCAACCATTGTAAACAAGCACTTAAGTGTTTGACCTCACATGTGAAACTGACGAGTTTGGCCTCTTCTTGTTCCATATATTAATATAATAATGCTTTAATTACAGAACTACGAAGTAAATGACATCGAATCTTGATGCAAAATGACATAAAAAAGAGTATATCACCCTTAAAACTTACTATATTATTCACTGCTACTACTGTCGCATGTGCATTCTCCCTCTGTCTCTGAATAAAGCATCCAAGGATGACTTGCTTTAACTATTAGGGGTCGTTTGGTTGAGAATGATAGAAACTAAGAGTCCACCAAACTGTATAGAAAACCAGGTCTCTATTAGTTCCTACAGTAAGCAATAAACTGTAAAACCAAATAGTATAAGGAACTAGGTTCTCTATCTGTTCCTGTCACGACCCAAACCGATGGACCGCGACGGCCACACGGTACTTTACTCAACCGAGTACTAACGTAACGTATCTTTCTTATTACATCATCATAGGTAAGTGGGCAACAAGGGGTGTCATGAGATAATCAGAGTAAACATGAGGGAATACCCGACATAGAACGACCCAACCTGATATAGAAACTCATATTTGTGACATACGGGCCTATAAGGCCAATGTGATCCATTAAATACTTAACATATAGGCCGACAAGGTCATATAAGTATCCGTATGCATGACATCTGACTACAAGCCTCTAAGACTACATACTTATAATAAAGGTCGGACAGGGCCCCGCCATACCAAACAGTACACGTCTAAATCATACCGACCAAACAAGAAACTCCGGAGCAAATAGAGCGCACCAACATCTTCCTCTGAGCTGATAACCTATTTGGAGGACTCTCGACATGTCTATTAGGACCTGCGGGCATGAAACGCAACGTCCCCAGGCAAAAGGGACATCAATACAAATAATGTACTGAGTATGTAAGGAATGAAAATCAGTAAATAATAGATAATAGACATGAGAGAGACATGGAGTAAAAGACTCGACATGTATATCTGAATATCTCTGTGAATCACTTAATATTATAATGTCATGCATATGAATATAAATGTCATACCATGCATGAGTAGATGCGTCCATAACATCATCAAGCCTCTAAGGGCATCCCTTCATATCATCTCGGCCACTGTGGGCAAATCATCAACATATACTAGCTGATCAGGTGGCGATGCGTATATAACACCGTAACTTTTTCCCATATCCCATGTACATATAATATACATATATACGTGTATATAACACCATCTGGTCATGGGTCAATGTACATGTATAAATGAATGCAATGCATGAGAAGTACGTCAATAAAATCTCTCGGAATGTCATAAGACCATTATGACTTTGAGTAATATCATGAAGTAAACTTTTTCAACTTACGTATATTCTGAGACCCATGAATAGACGATAGAACAATAAGACATATGGGAATCAAGAACATAAACATCTCTAGCATTTCTATGAATAAAGTCATTAATGGAAGTTGTGCATTTGCTCGTTTCGTTTGTATCATATGAATCATGCAAAAAAGATAGCATACCTTGAGTAGGGAAAAATCTGTATGTTATTCTTGGGAAAGGTTGTATTGTGCTCTCTTAGAATCACAAAATTCCATTACGATTATACAATATATCTTCATTGCAAATCTCTTAGAATTGCAAATACATATTTGAAGCTTCATCTGTTTGCTTTCAATCAAGAAAGTTCTTTCATATGAATGACCGTAATCATTAGTAATAAGATATGGCAGAGGGTGACTCCTAGGCATGCAGACGTCGGGCAGGTATACCTTGTAGTCTCCAAGGATTGCAACCAATCACTAGCGTCCGGCACGAGTAGATGTACCTAGATTTGCACAAAAGACGTGCAGAAGCATAGTATGAGTACGCCACAACAGACCTAATAAGTATCAAGCCTAACCTTGGTAGAGTACTGTTAATACCAAAATTTTCCCTCATATTTTATAAAGTATTCCATATACTTCCAAAATATTGTTTTTGCATTATCACCCAATTTCCAATAGTCATATAAGTATTTTCTATAATTTTTAAAGCTTTAAAATACATTTTCTCGCATTTATTTTGTTTAAATATTTATTAATTATCTCTTTAAATTATTTTAGGGTGATTTAATCACCCAAATTTATCATTTTATACCCCCATGCATTTTATAATGTTTCATCTCATTTTTATATGATTATATGTGCATTTTCTCTATACTAGTTACAATAATAGCCTTTTTATCCAATAAATAATTGTGTTTATTATATTATTCGTGCAATAATATAAGCATTTTATATTTTTATAACGTTGAGTTATTACTTTCAAGCATTTTTCGTAGCATAAATAGTATTATTACCATTTATTTTACATTTTAAGAATTATTTTTTAATTAATTTTAGGGATTTCAAGAGCTAGCCCAAAACAAGCTAATTTTTCGGACAATTTCAATGCCCAAACACCTAATCCATCTTATCTCACATCTCAGCAACCCAAACCAAACGCCCCTTTAACGTAACCCGGTCACAATCCGTCAAATAACCCGCCCCGCTTCCCCTTCGATCCTGGCTGTTGATATTAAATGATCAACGACCTATAACAACCCTCTCCTCTCCTTATAACTCCACCCTAATCCTAGATACCACTTTTCTCAATCAGCCGCCTTAAAACTCTCTCGAACCTTCTCCACTCTTTGACAAACCCTAGTAGCCGCTGCCTAATTTCTCTGCAATTCCGACCTAGAAATGGGATCCATCTATGATCTACTTACCTTACCAGCCTCTCCTATTATTGGTTGTTCGTGTATGGTATTACTTAGGTACTTGCCTAACTTTTACAAGTACCACTACCAAGATCAGACCGGAATGGTTCGAATCTTTGGATTTTGGGAAGTATCTCGTCTATATACGCTCAACCAGAAGTGATTTGCTCCTTTGGCTTGATTTTAAAATGATTGAACCAAACTATGGTTTGAGATTCTCCATATCCTCTATTGATTATGATTTGCATGAGATATTATTCTACCTTATTTGTGTTTGATTGATTTTTCCCCATGTTTGTGTGTTCAAATCAATCTCTATATATCCCCGTTTCCCGTTCCCCTTCTAGGACTTAGCAGTTGCTACCACTACTACTATTCTCTCAACTCTCACTCTTATATACTTTTTGCACTCTTGGTTGTGGACGGCTGAAAGCCATAGCCACCAGAATCCTCTAACTACCTCCCTAGTGCGAGCACTACTCGTTCGAAGCTCTGTGAACTCTGATGCACTAGGGGTTTAGAATTCCTACTGTTGTTCTTACTTTGCTACTGGGATTCCATGATTCTTCTCTATTTGCTGTTAAAATTAAAAATTGTTAAGTGTCCAAACTCTCGCAATTATCTTTCCTCATGCTTGTGTTCATGCTTCTGAAAATTCCTGCTATGTGTGCTTTACAAAGCCAATATGATACTGTGCCAACCTTTTCTTTGATTTTTTCTTGTAATTCTTTATTTGGACTTGTACAAGGTAGCATGTGTTTAGTCAGTGCAGAAGATTTCTGGGCTTTGATGCTTGTTCGAAGTTATTATGTTCATGTATGCTTAATTTCTTACATTGACGGTTTAATACTGTATCTTTTCATGTTTCAATTTGAATACTCACACTGAAACTCTAGGGAATTACTGCCTGCCCCTGAATTTGCTTTAATAAGTCCCTGAATCCTTTATGTAGGCTCTACCATTGTCCCTATCTACATGAACCTTATTGTTGTTTCAATGCTTTAACCAAACATGTGGCTTTAAGAACTATAATGTGGTGTTTGGTCAATCCTTCTTTCTTTAGTATTTCCTAGGCTTCTAGTTGAATCCCAATACACTTATTTTTTTGTATTATATATGGTCGACTGGCTAAAGTTCTGAAGTCTGTCTGCGCTACTCGATATTAAGTTGACACGTCCTCTTACCATGATATGTTTGGACTTGGGAATCTTTGTGTTATACTCAGTATGATTAGGATTCCTATTGACTATTGTAGATGATGCCTGCTTGCCTATGTGTAATTGCTATGAATCTATCAGACCTTCATTCATAGGTTTAAAACCCCTTTTGGACTAATTCTGGTTCATGCTTTACCATAAACTCACTCAGGAAAGCTTAACGTGTGCATCTTGTATGTGTTTAATATGCTTACCCTGTTAACTCTAAGTGGAATGTCTCCTCAACACTCCTAATTCTATTAATGTCCTTAGCATGCTATCACCTACTGAATAACTGAACCTATGTTGTTAGTTTGCCATGTCAAATTCACCATGTTGAAATTAAGACGTATTTCTCCTAGGTATTATGTTCTTTGCTTAATCAATCCGGTCACTCTTGCTTTCTGAAATGCCAATGTGTTTATGTGAATCTTGCTAAATGTCATATAATCATGTTCTCTATGAGGTATTGCTTCCGAGCTGTTTAATTGATTTCCATGTGTGGTTCATTAATTTACTGGGTTAAGTGGTCAATCTGTAATTGTTGGGCTTGGCATGAGTTCATGTGTGGCCTTGGGCTGTGCAAATGGACACACTCTCCTATTTGAGATGCGTTTGGATCTAGGCCTGCTATTCATGTGAAAGTGAGCATGTTTAAGGCCCAAGCAATACTGAGTTATTTTCATTTGGGCCTTCTCTTGGGCCTGCAGTTGTTCTTTGTGTAATATTTATACTTTTATTCATTATTTGGGCCTATAATGATTTGTAAACAAACACTTGTGGAGTTAGTGAAATGGGGGAAGCAGGTATATTGTAATTTTTGCTTAAATGGGTAATAAAACCTATCCATAGGGCTTATTTGCTTTGCTTGCTGTTTGAGGTGCTTTAATTCTACATACTAATAGAAATCATGCCTATTGGAAATCACACACGTCACTTACTCAATTTTCCTAAAGCCCGTACGTTATCAAAAGCATTTTTGTTTGAGTAAATGCTTTACCTGCTCCTATGTCTACTTCTATATAATTATTAGATAGAATGCCTATAGGATTGCAATAATACATGCCTTTGCTAATACTCATATAGATACCATGTCTATAGGGCTCTAATTAGATAACTAATCGCCTACTTCTGTTGTTCTATTACTCTGCCCTCATATATAATGTGTCTATAGGAATATGCATGGTGAATCTGTGTTTAAATACCAACTATTACAGATCCTGTCTATATGATACTGTTACTAGCGTAGAAAGAATGTCTATAGGATCGAACACGAATAACTGCAAGTTTTCTTATAGCTTTCACTACCCCATGGCACAGATAACTTATAGATCATGTCTATAGGTTTGATAATACCTGTAATATGCAAATTCGATAGTCTGAAATAGCAACACTGCCTGTAGGACGTCTTGAACTGGGATCACATAAAAGCTATGTCTATAGGACTTAATGACTCTAATATGCCTTAATTCTGAAACTGTCTACTGCCTAATGCAAAATATGTCTGCGTGCTTTTTGTTGCTTATGTGTGGAGGCTAACTTGAGCCATTTGTTGACTTTACGTGTAGTCCTATATGTTTTGAAGGTGCACCTAGTTTTATTATTTAAGAACCCTAAGTAAAGTCTAGAACCACCCAAATAGTAGGTCTAAAGCCTCCTGGACCACATGCATAGGACGTGTAGTGCACACATAGGACACGATTTAGAATGAACTAGAGCGCTTTAGGTAAATAACTTTAACATAGTAATTGGGTAGCAGGAGAGATAGTCTATGCCCGATGAATAATGTAAGCAAACCTACCCTAAGGGATTTGCGACATGTTATTTATGTTGCACGGGGTGATCCTTTGGGCTAAAAAACTTAGGACCCCCTCCTTTATATGTTTATCCTTCGCGCCTTGTCTATATGAACTTAGAATAATTAATTTGTATCTTGTAACCTCTAAAGACTTGCAGTGATCATTTATATATAGTTTAATTCCTTCACATGTGCGATTTTCTTTACACTTGTTTACATTGTAGTTGAACTTTAAAATTCCCTGTATTCCTTCCCTTACATGATCACATAAGACAATCCAATAATCCCATATAGCGTGAATTTCGGTCGGGACCCACAACTGTGGACCTCGAAGAGTGCCTAACACCTTCTCCTCGAGGTAATCTGAGACCTTACCTGATCTTTGGTGACGTAGACTAATTAAATAGAGTTATTTGCAAATAGGTGCCCTAACGCACCTTAAAAATCGGTAGGTGGGGGATATACTTAGGCACTTACCATAATGAAGTTTCGATTATGTGGATTAATGGATTATTTGATGACATGTACATCCCCTCCGTATTTCCTTATTTTCTTAAACATCTATGACATGTACATCCCCTTTCCATTTCCTTTATCTTGTTTATGACTTCTATATCATGTCTCTCCCATACCTATCTCCCTATTTTCTTCATTTAATTACGTTCTCGCACATTTTCATGAGTTATACTGACTTCTCTCTTTTGTATTTCCTTTTTTCTTTCTCCTGTTCATCTTTATCATATTATTTACCATTTTTACGTACTTAATCATGCAAATATATGGAAACGTGTTACTATTTTTGCAAATTGCATGCTTTCAACATCATATTCCACTCGTGCTTATTACCAACATAGAAACACTTGATGAGTGTCCACGCTTTTCTAAAAACACCCTTTTAAATCGGAAAGGCTTATTAGAGGCAGACTAGTCAATCAACTGTGCAATCGACGGTCCCATGTCTTTCCCTCTCAAGTTGTCCAATTGAGAGTACCAGTCTAGACCCTTCTAGATATCACACTCCGATTTGAAATGTGCATGCATCATGCTAAACCTAGTATGGATTCAGACGTCATTGACACATCAACCCGCTTAGATAAACCTTGTCCAAAGTCCAACGGGATTTCCATAATCCCAAAGGACACCATCATCTTATGTGTACGTGGATGATGTGATTATTAAATCCAGGACGCAAGGTGACCATGTGCAACATTTGAGGAAATTCTTCGAGCGCCTGCGTAAATATGATCTGAAATTATACCCAGACAAATATGCTTTCGGAGTTCCATCTGGAAAATTACTGAGGTTTATAGTCAGTCGACAGGGCATCGAGCTGGACCCGACAAAGATAAAATCTATTCGGGATCTCCCACCTCCAAGAACCAAGAATGAGGTCATGATTTTGCTAGATAGGTTGAATTACATCAGCAGGTTCATCGCTCAGTTGACATCAACATGTCAGCCTATATTCAAGCTATTAAAGAAAGATGCAGCCATCAAATGGACAGACGAATGCCAGGATGCTTTCGACAAGATAAAAGAATATCTGTCGAATCCGACAATGCTAGTCCCGCCGGAGCCAGAGACCTTTGTTCTTATACCTAAAATTTTTAGAAAATTCCTTCGGATGCGTTCTCGGGCAGCATGACGCAACCGGGAAGAAAGAGCAGGCCATACATTACTTGAGCAAGAAGTTCACGAGCTACGAAGCCAAGTATATTCTGTTGGAAAGAACTTGCTGCGCTCTAACTTGGGTTGCTCAGAAGCTCCGACATTATTTGTTGGCTTATACCACCTACCTCATCACTAGGCTGGATCCATTGAAGTACATATTCCAAAAACTAATGCCCACCGGGAGATTAGCAAAATGGAAAATCCTGCTCACGGAATTCGACATTGTCTATGTCACCCGAACATCCATGAAAGCTCAAGACTTGGCCGACCAATTAGCTGAGAATCCGGTTGATGATGAATACCAACCTTTGAGAACTTATTTTCCAGATGAGGAAGTCAATTCTGTCAAAGTAATCCCTAAAGACACCGACACCTGGAAAATGTTCTTTGACGAAGCAGTCAATGCAAAGGGTGTTGGGATAGGGGCAATCTTGATTTCGCCTACGGGACAACACTATCCTGCCACGGCCCGCCTCCGGTTCTTCTGTACAAACAATACTGTCGAATATGAAGCTTGTATAATGGGTATGAACATGGCTATTGACATGGATGTAGAGGAGTTATTGATCATGGGGGATTCTGATTTGATCATCAAGCAGGCGCAAGGAGAGTGGGAAACTCGAGATGTTAAGCTCCTTCCATACAGACAACATGTGGAAGACCTTAGCAAGCGATTCAAAGCTGTCGAGTTCAGATATATTCCTCGATGCCACAATGAGTTAGCCGATGCACTGGCTACCCTAGATGCAATGCTTCCATATCCGGGTAATGTTCACATTCACCCGTTGGAGATTCAAATAAAGGAAAGGCATGGTTATTGCAACACGGTCGAAGTAGAACCCGATGTCCAACCATGGTATCATAATATCAAAATATTCTTGAAAACAAAAGAATATCCAGAGCAGGCCAATGGGGACCAAAAGAGTCCTATCCGAAGGCTCGCAAATAGTTTCTTCCTAAGTGGGGAAAAACTGTATAAAAGGACTCCCGATCTGAATCTATTAAGATGTGTAGACGTCAAAGAAGCCGAAAAATTATGAACGAGGTGCATTCAGGAGTATGCGGTCCTCACATTAACGGGTACGTCCTCGCAAAGAAAATCTTGTGGGCTGGTATTATTGGATGACCATGGAGAAAGATTGTTTCGGTTTCGTCAGGAAGTGCCATCAGTGTCAAATACATGGAGACTTAATCCATGCACCACCATCAGAATTGCACCCTATGTCAGCACCCTGGCCTTTTGTTGCCTTGGGAATAGATGTCAGCGGGCCAATCGAGCCAAGGGCCTCAAGCCAATCGAGCCAAGGGCCTCAAACGGGCGCAGATTCATCTTGTCGCTCTCGACTATTTCACAAAATGGGTCGAAGCAGTCACATTCAAAGCTGTCACTAAGAAAGCAGTGGTGGATTTTGTGCACTCTAACATCATCTATCATTTTGGCATCCCAAAGACAATCATTACTGACAATGTCGCAAATCTGAACAGTAACTTGATGAGGGAGGTGTGTGAACAAATCCAAATCACACACCGCAATTCGACCCCGTACCGGCCCAAAGCCAACGGTGCCGTCGAAGTAGCAAACAAAAACATTAAGAAAATTCTCAGAAAAATGATTCAAACATCCAGGCAATGGCACGAGAAATTGCCTTTTGCACTATTCGGATATCGCACGACTGTGCGCACGTCGGTTAGAGCTACTCCTTATGTATTGGTTTATGGCACTGAAGCCGTAATACCCGTAGAAGTCGAAATTCCCTCCCTTCGGATTATTGTCGAAGCAGAAATTGAGGATGAGGAATGGGTCAAAATCCGATTGGAACAATTAAATCTGATCGATGAGAAAAGGATGGCCGTAGTTTGCCACAGGAAGTTGTACCAACAAAGAATGACCCGCGCCTACAACAAGAAAGTGCGGCCCAGGAACTTCGAAGTGGGGAAACTTGTTTTAAGACGTATCCTCCCGCACCACGAGGAGGCAAAAGGAAAATTCGCCCCGAATTGGAAATGTCCATACATCATAAGGAAATTGTTACCAAAATGAGCATTATACTTGGGGGACATCGAAGGAAATGACCCCGAAACGGATGTCAATGCAGATGCAGTCAAAAGGTATTATGTTTGACCTTTTCGTGACAATGATACTAATGATCGAAATGACAAAGGATTTCATTCATATTACCCCAAACACTATCATTTTTATAAACCCTTTGAGACGGTTACTCTTCCTTTACTACCCTCTTTGGAACTTGAAGCGTGTTGAAAAAAAAAATCAAAAGAAAAAACAAAAACAAAAATGTTTCCCTGAACTACGTTTGACTTGATTCCGAAAAGATACGTAGGCAGCCTCTCCCTGGGGTTCAGTCACACCAAAATAAAATTTCACATTTCCCCAAGAGTTTAAGCTGGGGCAAATGTTATGTCCAGCGTTCCAAAGTTGTAATTCAATACAAATTCTTTTCACCAAAACCCTGTTCAAGTCCTTCTGATCAATCGGCAAAGATGTCTAAAGTTGGAGGATGCAGTGTCGGATCTAGTGCAAGAAAATGAGAGAAATAAAATGAGAGTCTTATCAGCGAAAACCCACACGGGCACCGTGAGGCGACGGTAAGCAGAGAAATTAAAAATGAGAGAGTCTTGTTAGTGAAAACTCGCAAAGAGCACTACAAGGCGATGGTGAGACGAGAAATGAGAGAGTTCAGTTGGTGAAAACCCGCAAAGGGCGCCACTGATCGAAAAGGATAATGGGTCACTGACATGGACACAGACCGGGGCAAGGTTTATGAATCTCGAGGTGATAGTTGTGATGAATACCTGAGAGTCGGACGGTTTACACGGATCAGGCATCTAGGCCAAAAGGCATGTCATGTTCATTGAAGTCTGCATGCACTCCAGATAAGTCCTTCCTTCCTTTCTCCGAAAGGGATACCTCTCGTTTAAATTCATCATCCATTCTATCATTTATTTTTTTTTCAATCCCTTTTGGTCTAACTCTATTCCTGAAATAAGACAAAGAAAGAATGGAAAGACTGATTTACAGGGATCTCATTTGACACGAGCTAATATGAAAAAGGCACCCAGCCTCGTCAGGGGCAACAAGTCGATCTCGACTGGCCATAGCGACCGATGCTTCAAACTCAAAATCCTTGAAAGGAGAAAATCAAATTGAAGTGCCTATAAGGATGAATGAAGTTGAAAATTTGAGTCCCACGTGGATAACCATATCGGCAAGGTCTGAAAAGCAAAATTACTCCAAATTCCCTAAGGCTAAAGTTGAGGGAAATCAGAAATGAAAGGCCGATGAAGGCGAAATAAAGTTGAAAAAGGTTAAATCTCACGATACTAACCGGTGCGACAGAATTTGAGAGGCTAAAAATTCCCCCCGATACTCCGAAAATCCAAAAGAAAAGCAAGTGAAAGTCCTACAAAGGCAGAATAAAGTAGAAATGTTGGGTCCCACGTGACCAGTCACCATGACGAAATCTGGAAAGCCAAGGTCCCCGGGTTTGGAAACGAAACCCAATCCCCA
>ML532896.1:235138-312421 GCA_005239535.1 Nicotiana rustica | reverse complement strand
GGGAAGTTGTTGTTAAGTGCACAAGTTGCACAAGTTTTGGCTTCGAATTGTATCGATGTTTCATGTCATCAGGGTGGTCGTGATGGATGAGAAGAGGTCATTGGACTTAGAGCAAACATTTTAAGAATTTTCTACAACATAGTTGGAAGGATAAATATCGGGAGTCGGCTTAGAAATCTGCTATAATTCCTGTTTGGGAAGGGGGAGTTTCATGTCTGGCTGATCGGACGAATGGTGAACGACCTTAGAATGCGGAATAAATGCCTCGCTCTAACACTTCCATATACTGCCGATGATGAAAGAAGCACGTAGAATGCGGATTTTATGGCTCAGATAGCTTTGTTAGGTGATCTGGGACTTAGGAGTGTGTTCGGAATGAAGTTTTGATGTCTTGTGTAGAATTAGGCTTGAATTGGCAAAAGTTAGTTTTTGGCGATTTCCGGTCGCCAGTGGAAAATAGGCTATCGGGGTAGGAATGGAATTTCAGAAGTTGGAACAGATCCGTAATGTCATTTTGGGTATGTGTGCAAAATTTCAGGTCAATCGGAGGTGTTTTCGTTGGTTTCGACGTAGTTGGCGAAATTTGGAAGTTTCAAAGTTCATAGGCTTGAATTTGATGTAATTTTTGTGTTTTCGTGTTGTTTTTGGCGTTTTGAAGGCTCGACTAAATTGGAATAATGCTATGGGGTGTGTTGGTATGTTTTGTTGGGGCCCCGAGGGCCTCAGGATTGATTTCGGATGGTTGGCGGGGTTTTGAACTTGGAAATTTGCAGCATTTAGCTGCTGGTGTGAGTTTCTGGTGTTGGCCGCACCTGCGGATGGGTAGCCGCAGGTGCGATGTCGCTGGTGCGAAGGTCTGTGCGCATGTGGGAAAGGAGGCTGGGCAGGGGAATTTGGCAGGTGCGAAGAGATGGCTGTACCTGCGAAGCCGCAGGTGCGAGAATTGGTCTGTTAGAAGGATTGCGCAGGTGCGCACCTGGGACTACATATGCGGGTCCGCAGGTGCGACTAAGTGTACGCATATGCAGAAATGAAGGCAGAAATAGTATGAAAAGGGGCCTCCATCAAATTTGTCTCATTCCACCATTTTTTCATGCGATTGGAGCTCTTGTGAAGGCAAATGAAGAGGGAATTCGTGGTTCATCAAAGAAGGTATGTTCTCGGGTTAATAAAAATTGGTTCTATGTTATTTTGTTTGGATTAGGCTTGTAATTGAAGGAATTAAGTAAGAAAAAGTTTGGAAAATGGGAGGAAAGAGTTGGGAATTTCTTTTGGTAATTTCTTTGGGCAGTTGTGGTCCGATTTTGATGTTCTTGGTATGTACGGTCTCGTGGGAGGATAAGGGTTCTTCCGAGGAGTGGTGATTATTGGTTATATGCACATATGGTGCAGTTCTAATTAGGCTTTATAGCTAGATTTGAGTAAGGTAAGTAATTGGGTGTTGCGGGATTGAGACGTGTCGGTTATATACCTTCTGTTTCGGGTGGCATGGTATCGTCCGGTTTCCCCCATGGTTATGGCAATGCACTTTGAATACCTGATGGCGAATTTCGAATGGTTATTGATTTTGTGCAAGGTGTCTTGAAATATTTCAAGTGGACCAGCGGTTGGATGAGATCGCACAGTATAGCGAAGTTATGTAGGGGTATGACCTTTGGTATTGGATTCATGTGTTTTGATTTTTACGGTGTGTGCCAGGTTGTTAGCATGATATTGTGATGGTAATTGTTAATGGCAGGATAGTCCTCTCGTGTGGATCTTTTATATAATTTGATTACATTGGGAAGTTGTTGTTAAGTGCACAAGTTGCACAAGTTTTGGCTTCGAATTGTATCGATGTTTCATGTCATCAGGGTGGTAGTGATGGATGAGAAGAGGTCATTGGACCTAGAGTGAACATTTTCAGAATTTTCTACAGCATAGTTGGAAGGATAAATATTGGGAGTCGGCTTAGAAATCTGCTTTAATTCCTGTTTGGGAAAGGGGAGTTTCATGTCTGGCTGATCGGACGAATGGTTAACGACCTTAGAATGCGGATAAAATGCCTCGCTCTAACACTTCCATATACTGCCGATGATGAAATAAGTACGCAGAATGCGGATTTTATGGCTCAGATAGCTTTGTTAGGTGATTTGGGACTTAGGAGTGTGTTCGGAATGAAGTTTTGATATCTGGTGTAGAATTAGGCTTGAATTGGCGAAAGTTAGTTTTTGGCGATTTGCGGTCGGCAGTGAAAAATAGGCTATCGGGGTCGGTATGGAATTGGAGAAGTTGGAACAAGTCCGTAATGTCATTTTGGGTATGTGTGCAAAAGTTCAGGTCAATCAGAGGTGTTTTGGTTGGTTTCGACGTAGTTGGCAAAATTTGGAAGTTTCAAAGTTCATAGGCTTGAATTTGATGTAATTTTTGTGTTTTCGTGTTGCTTTTGGCATTTTGAAGGCTCGACTAAATTGGAATAACGCTATGGGGTGTGTTGGTATGTTTGGTTGGGGCCTCGAGGGCCTCATGATTGCTTTCGGATGGTTGGCGGGGTTTTGAACTTGGAAATTTGCACAATTTAGCTGCTGGTGTGACTTTCTGGTGTTGGCCACACCTGCAGATGGGTAGCCGTAGGTGCGATGTCGCAGGTGCGAAAGTCTGTGCGTAGGTGGGAAAGGAGGCTGGTCAGGGGAATTCCGCAGGTGCGAAGAGATGGCCGCACCTGCGAAGTCGCAGGTGCGAGAATTGGTCTGTTAGAGGGATTGCGCAGGTGCGCACCTGGGACTGCAGATGCGGGTCCGCGGGTGCGACTAAGTGTCCGCAGGTGCGAAAATGTTGGCAGAAATAGTATAAAAAGGGGCCTCCGTGAAATTTGTCTCATTCCACCATTTTTGCATGCGATAAGAGCTCTTGTGAAGGCAAATTGAAGAGGGAATTCACGGTTCATTAGTGAAGGTATGTTCTCGGGTTAATAAAAATTTGTTCTATGTTATTTTATTTGGATTAGGCTTGTAATTGAAGGAATTAAGTAAGAAAAGGTTTGGAAAATGGGTGGAAAGAATTGGGAATTTGTTTTTGCAATTTTTTTGGGCAGTTGTGGTCCGATTTTGATGTTCTTGGTATGTACGGTCTCGTGGAAGGATAAGGGTTCTTGCGAGGAGTGGTGATTATTCGTTATATGCACATATGGTGCAGTTATAATTAGGCTTTATAGATAGATTTGAGTAAGGTAAGTAATTGGGTGTTGCGGGATTGAGACGTGTCGGTTATATACCTTCTATTTCTGGTGGCATGGTATCGTCCGGTTTCCCCCGTGGTTAAGGCAATGAACTTTGAGTACTTGATGTCGAATTTCGAATGGTTATTGATTTTCGGGCAAGGTGTCTTGAAATATTCCAAGTGGACCAGCGGTGGGATGAGATCGCACAGTGTAGCGGAGTTATGTAGGGGTATGACCCTTGGTATGGGATTCATGTGTTTTTTATTTTTACGGTGTGTGTCAAGCTGTTAGTATGATATGGTGATGATAATTGTTAATGGCAGGATAGTCCTCTCGTGTGGATCTTTTATATAATTTGATTACATTGGGAAGTTGTTGTTAAGTGCACAAGTTGCACAAGTTTTGGCTTCGAATTGTATCGATGTTTCATGTCATCAGAGTGGTCGTGATGGATGAGAAGAGGTCATTGGACCTAGAGTGAACATTTTCAGAATTTTCTACAGCATAGTTGGAAGGATAAATACCGGGAGTCGGCTTAGAAATCTGCTATAATTCCTGTTTGGGAAGGGGGAGTTTCATGTCTGGCTGATCGGACGAATGGTGAATGACCTTAGAATGCGTATAAAATGCCTCGCTCTAACACTTCCATATACTGCCGATGATGAAAGAAGCACGTAAAATGCGGATTTTATGGCTCGGATAGCTTTGTTAGGTGATTTGGGACTTAGGAGTGTGTTCGGAATGAAGTTTTGATGTCTGGTGTAGAATTAGGCTTGAATTGGCGAAAGTTAGTTTTTGGCGATTTCAGGTCGGCAGTGGAAAATAGGCTATCGGGGTCGAAATGGAATTTCAGAAGTTGGAACAGGTCCGTAATGTCATTTTGGGTATGTGTGCAAAATTTCAGGTCAATCGGAGGTGTTTTGGTTGGTTTCGGCGTAGTTTCCGGAATTTGGAAGTTTCAAAGTTCATAGGCTTGAAATTGATGTAATTTTTGTGTTTTCGTGTTGTTTTTGGCGTTTTGAAGGCTCGACTAAATAGGAATAATGGTATGGGATGTGTTGGTATGTTTGGTCGGGGCCCCGAGGGCCTCGGGATTGATTTCGGATGGTTGGCGGGGTTTTGAACTTGGAAATTTGCAGCATTAGCTGTTGGTGTGAGTTTCTGGTGTTGGCCGCACCTGCGGATGGGTAGCCGCAGGTGCGATGTCGCAGGTGCGAAGGTCTGTGCGCAGGTGGGAAAGGAGGCTGGGCAGGGGAATTCCGCAAGTGCGAAGAGATGGCCGCACCTGCAAAGCCGCAGGTGCGAGAATTGGTCCGCTAGAGGGATTGCGCATGTGCGCACCTGGGACTGCAGATGCGGGTTCGCAGGTGCGACTAAGTGTCCGCAGGTGCAGAAATGCTGGCAGAAATAGTATAAAAAAGGGGCCTCCGTGAAATTTGTCTCACTCCACCATTTTTGCATGCGATTGGAGCTCTTGTGAAAGCAAATTGAAGAGGGAATTCGTGGTTCATCTGTGAAGGTATGTTCTCGGGTTAATAAAAATTGGTTCTATGGTATTTTATTTGGATTAGGCTTGTAATTGAAGGAATTAAGTAAGAAAAAGTTTGGAAAATGGGAGGAAAGAGTTGGGAATTTCTTTTGGCAATTGTTTTGGGCAGTTGTGGTGCGATTTTGATGTTCCTTGTATGTACAGTCTCGTGGGAGGATAAGGGTTCTTGCGAGGAGTGGTGATTATTGGTTATATGCACATATGGTGCAGTTCTAATTAGGCTTTATAGCTAGATAAGGTAAGTAATTGGGTGTTGCAGGATTGAGACGTGTCGGTTATATACCTTCTGTTTCGGGTGGCATGGTATCGTCCGGTTTCCCCCGTGGTTATGGCAATGCACTTTGAGTACCTGATGGCGAATTTCTAAAGGTTATTGACTTTGGGCAAGGTGTCTTGAAATATTTCAAGTGGACCAGCGGTTGGATGAAATCGCGCAGTGTAGCGGAGTTATGTAGGGGTANTTAATGGCAGGTTAGTCCTCTCGTGTGGATCTTTTATATAATTTGATTACATTGGGAAGTTGTTGTTAAGTGCACAAGTTGCACAGGTTTTGGCTTCGAATTGTATCGATGTTTCATGTCATCAGGGTGGTCGTGATGGATGAGAAGAGGTCATTGGACCTAGAGTGAACATTTTCAGAATTTTCTACAGCATAGTTGGAAGGATAAATATCGGGAGTCGGCTCAGAAATCTGCTATAACTCCTGTTTGGGAAGGGGAGTTTCATGTCTGGCTGATCGGACGAATGGTGAACGACCTTAGAATGTGGATAAAATGCCTTGCTCTAACACTTCCATATACTGCCGATGACGAAAGAAGCATGTAGATTGCGGATTTTATGGCTCAGATAGCTTTGTTAGGTGATTTGGGACGTAGGAGTGTGTTCGGAATGAAGTTTTGATGTCTGGTGTAGAATTAGGCTTGAATTGGCGAAAGTTAGTTTTTTGCGATTTCCGGCTGGCAGTGGAAAATAGGGTATCAGGGTCGGAATGGAATTTCGGAAGTTGGAACAGGTCCGTAATGTCATTTTGGGTATGTGTGCAAAATTTCAGATCAGTCGGAGGTGTTTTGGTTGGTTTCGGCGTAGTTGGCGAAATTTGGAAGTTTCAAAGTCCATAGGCTTGAATTTGATGTAATTTTTTTGTTTTCGTGTTGTTTTCGGCGTTTTGAAGGCTCGACTAAATTGGAATAATGCTATGGGGTGTGTTGGTATGTTTGGTTGGGGCCACGAGGGCCTCGGGATTTATTTCGGATGGTTGGCGGGGTTTTAAATTTGAAATTTGCAGCATTTAGCTGCCGGTGTGTGTTTCTGGTGTTGACCGCACCTGCGGATGGGTAGCTGCAGGTGCGATGTCGCAGGTGCGAAGGTCTGTGCGCAGGTGGGAAAAGAGGCTGGGCAGGGGAATTCCGCAGGTGCGTAGAGATAGCCGCACCTCCGAAGCCGCAGGTGCGAGAATTGGTCCGTTACAGGGATTGCGCAGGTGCGCACCTGGGACTGCCGATGCGGGTCCGCAAGTGCGACTAAGTGTCCGCAGGTGCGGAAATGCTGGCAGAAATAGTATAAAAAGGGGCCTCCGTGAAATTTGTCTCATTCCACCATTTTTGCATGCGATTGGAGCTCTTGTGAAGGCAAATTGAAGAGGGAATTCATGGTTCATCAGTGAAGGTATGTTCTCGGGTTAATAAAAATCGTTCGATGTTATTTTGTTTGGATTAGGCTTGTAATTGAAGGAATTAAGTAAGAAAAAGTTTGGAAAATGGGAGGAAAGAGTTGGGAATTTCTTTTGGCGATTTTTGTGGGCAGTTGTGGTCCAATTTTGATGTTCTCTGTATGTACGGTCTCGTGGGAGGATAAGGGTTCTTGTGAATTAAATTTTGTCGGATTCCAAGACTTGGGCCCGGGGCTCGGGTTTGGCCGAATTCCGAGATTCTTGTATAATTTGATAGTTTTCGATTGGGTTGTGTTCCTTTGGCATATATTAATGATATTAAACTGGTTTTGGCTAGACTCGGAGCAATCGGGAGTCAATTCGAGGGGCAAGAGCATAGCGGACTAGTGTTGTGGCCCAATAGAGGTAAGTAATGGTTATAAATTTTGTCCTGAGGGTATGGAACCCCAGACTACATATTTCTACTGATTTTAGAATGACGCACATGTCGGATGACAAGTATGTGGCGCGTGCTGATTTTTGGATTGGACTAGGTCCTCTCCGCGGCAACTATTGAGTTGCATATTATAATCCAAACCTTATGTTAAATTATGTTCTAAAGATTGTTGAAATATTATGGCATTAAGACGTGTTTGGGGCCTCGTGCCGATCTATTTAGATCCCTTCGGGGCTTTTTACTGCTGTTTTTCCTCACTATTTGTTGATGATTTCACTCAGCCACATTGTGCTTACTGTTTTCGAAACTCAGCCAGATTTACACTACTTGAGATTTAAAAATGATGTTTTGGGTCGAGGACTCTGTTTTACTGATGCACCCGAGGGGCTTTTGAGTGGTTCTGGTGAGTGAGGCCGAGGGCCTAATTGTGAGGTGCTTAGTGATTGTGAGGTGCTGAGTGATATTAGCGCTTGGGCTGAAGGAGCCCCTCCGGAGTCTGTACACACCCCCAGTGAGCGCACAGAGTGCCGAGTGCCGAGTGTCGAGTGCCGAGTGCCGAGTGATTGGGAGGCATGAGTGATTGTGAGGTGCTGAGTGACTGTGAGGTGCTGAGTGACGGATTATGAGTGACTGTGAGGCATGCCCGAGGGGCTGATTATGATACATGTTTTGCCCGAGGGGCTACTTATGATTTTACTTCTTTCACTCTGAGCTTATGAAATATGTTTTTCCCGAGGGGCCTCTATATGATTCATTTCATTTTCATACTAAATCTTTCGATTTGAAGTTGTTGAAAATATACATTCTTCAAAGGATTTTTCTGAAGTTGGTTTTAAGGCATGTTGATTTCATATATCTATGTTATACTGTTGGAAAGAAAGGATGTGCATCTTGTGATTTGATGACATTGATTTTATGTGTTTCTTGCTGCTCAGACCTGATTTATTTTCATTACTACTGAGTTGGTGTATTACACTACTCCAGGAACCTTGTGTGCAGATCCATGTGTTAGGGCAGGGTGAGCTGTCTATCTGTTCAAGAGATTCTCGGAGGTTTGAGAGGTAGATGCATGCGTCCGCAGTCCTGCTCCCTCTCCTGCTTACTATTATAGAATTTATTTTCGTTTGATTTGTATATTTTATGTAGATGCTCATGACTAGTGACTCCGGGTTCTCGAGGGTTGTATTTAATATCCAGTATAGATTTAACTGTTTTATAAATATTTAAAGGAAAACTTTATGGGTAATCGGTATAGTAAAGATGTAAATGGAAGCTTATTATGATTTGAGTGATGTTTTGGCTGGCCTAGTTCCACGATAGGCGCCATCACGACTGACCTAGATTTGGGGTCATGAAAGTATGACTCATCCTACGAATGCTTGAAAGTCTATTGTTACTACTGTCCAAATAGCAATTTTTGGACTTATAGTTTAAGATGCTCTTATTTGTGTTCTCTTGGTCATTAAAGAGACTCAATAAGTAAGTGTCCATAGAGATCTAAACTTAGGTTAATGTTGGAATTATGGGATTAAAAGTCTGGCCCATTTATGGTCAGATTCACCCTATAATAATGCATAAAAAGTTATAAAGTAGTTAGATTATCATTACAAAAGGTATTAAGACAGGAATCTGAACCCATAAATGGTCAGACTCATGCCTTAAGAAATGCCTAAGAGTAGTTAAGTCACTGTATGAATTCAGTCCATAATCTGTTGAATGATTAAAGGGCTGATGGGTTTGCATCCTCGGAGCTTAACCTGACCTCTTTATGGTCAGATTCATTCTAAGACGAGTGCACAAAAATAGGTTTTGTCCTTTAGAATTGACACTATTGCATGATTAGGATTAAACCTGACCCAATAATGGTCATGTTGTCTTACAACATGCCTAGAATGTGTTTGTTAAGTTAGTCATCTAGTGATTAAGAAAAATAGACAGAAAATATAGATTTCAAAGCCTCTGAAGGCCGGCTCGCGCATGAGCAGTGTTGTTCTCTCTTTATTTTGTTACTTATTGTTTTCATTTTAGCAAATTGTATTTCATAGTGAAATGATAATGTAATAATATAATTTTTTTTGTATTTTTAGTTGTTAATATGGACTGGATACTGTAAACTATTATTCCAGTTTTCTTACTTTTCTTGCTAAATCCAGAATTGGGCCAGCTTGATGAAACAACCCATTAAAGCTTTAATCAAGTTTAACTCCTCAGGCTATCAGGCCATGACAGAGTAGACGGGCCCAAGGATTAGAGTTATCTGCTTTAAGAAGTAGTATGGTGAGAGTAGACGTTCAATTAAAAGTATGAATTTATATCCAAATTAGTCTATATGAAAATCTCCCTGTAAATATCTGCTAGACTTTTGGAATCATGTTATTTCAGATTTTGTAACTTCCAATATGAATAGAAATTGGTGATCCAAAACAATTTTAACTTATCTCACATTGTTTAAATTTTTCGAAATAGATGTATGAATATTTGTCCCTTAAAAATATGTATAAATCCCGATTTTAGATCTGTGTTTAGGCTGTCTAAAAATGGACAAAAACTGTTAAGTGTGAAGTGGTAAAACCAGTTTGTGCCATGCTATTCTTTCAAGATTGCAAAGTTCTCATAAAGAACAATAAATAGTTCTAGCTTACCAATTCAAGGCCGAAAAACAGTAAATAAGGTGTTTGTATGCTTATAGGTGTTTGTATGCTTATAGGTGTATGCATGAATGAATATTTATTTGACTGCCATGTTTCTTATTATTCACCACACTAGAAAGTAAAGACCCTTAAGACTTAACTGAATTTCCTAAACTAGTGGCCTTCCTACAAACTAGCCACAATTAGGATTGGCCAAAAGAGTTGAAATAATTTGGGGCTAAAATATGGCTGTAGCCCGAAACCTGCTGTCCTTAGACTAATGAATATCATTTTAGGCGATCTTCTAGGTAGAATGAGACCTTTAGTTTGAAATTTGATAAAATCGAATATTATCTCAAATTACCATAAACTACACTCGGGAGTGGCAACTCATGCCCCCGACCCTCAACTCCAAACAACTGATAAAACGCATATAGCAACCACGGGTGCATTTCATGTGACGTTTTTGCCATGTGCTCAAAGACAACAAGTGTACCTCATCGTAACTTGTCCAAGATAAATACATAAACGCCCTAATTGATTTTAAAACTAAAATACTCCTTCAAATAGAAAACATAATGAATAGTCGAATATCGCCTCAAATAGGCATCATAAAACCATCACGACCATAGTCTTGACTACATAATCTACACTCAGGCGCGAAAACTCATGTCCCCGACTTCAAACTTTGAACTATATTAAAATCACGTGTTGCAATTGCGGGTGCATTTCATGTGGCGTAATTATAACGTGTCCAAAAATAAACAAGTGCACGTCATCGTGACTTGTTCCAAGATAAATCCATAAATACTAAAAGCGGTTAAAGTTTAAAAAGGCTAAATGCACAATAGGCTAAAATACATAAATAATTAGATAACTTAGGCCAAATATTAATAGTTAAGCGACCGTGATAGAACTACGGAACTCGGGAATGCCTAACACCTTCTCCCGGGTTAACAAAATTTCTTATTCGGATTTCTGGTCGCAGACAACTTAAAATAGAGTCTAAATTTCCTCGGTTTGGGATTTCAATAAACGGTGTCCCGGAACATCAAAAATCCAGGTGGCAACTTTGAAAACTAAAATGAATCCCAAATCCGAATAATGTCACTTAACGTGGAAAAACTCCATTATTACCCATCATTAATCCAGGTAGTGGAAAAAGAGGTGTGACAACATTTATCATCAGAGGCTCAGTGTAAAGAAGAGTGAAAAACAGTAGTTTCATAAAATATAAGCCCCTCGGGCACAATATCACTCACAATAAAGCCTCTCGGGTAACGTCTCGGTCACTCGTGACTCTACTCTCATAAGTCAATGCTCACACTCAACACCCTCACTCATCAGGTACCATATAACAAGTGCTGCAGCGTGCAGCCCGATCCAGTACACACACATATACAATATATTGCTGCGGCGTGCAGCCCGATACATATAACATACGCTGTGGCGTGCAACCCGATCCATATAATGTATATTGCTGCGGCGTGCAACCCGGTCCACATATAATGTGTGTGTGTATATATATATATATATATATATATATATTGTTGTGGCGTGCAGCCCGACCCGTACATAATGTATATATTGCTGCGGCGTGCATCCTGATCCATATGTAATATATAACATATATATGGTTGCGGCGTGCAACCCGATCCATAACTATCCTCTCATACTCGTNTCGGACCTTAGCCTCATTACATATATATTCATAACTATGCTCACATACTCGTCTCTCGGCCTCATTACATGTATGTTCATAGCTATCCTCACATACTCGGCCCTTGGCCTCATTACATATATATTCATAACTATCCTCACATACTCGGCTCTCGGCCTCATTACATATATATTATTGCGGTGTGCAGCCCGATCCATCACTATCCTCACATACTCGGCTCTCGGCCTCATTACATATATATTGCTGCGGCGTGTAGCCCGATCCATAACTATTCTCACATACTCAGCTCTCGGGCTCACTCAGTCATCCTCACAAGCCACTTGGGCAATTCATCTCAACTGACGGGACTCAGCCCAAATTACTTCTCAGAGTTTCAAAATCGTGTGATAACAGTGAAAATGACAACAAGTAGAAAACATGACTAAGTTCACAATTTTTCTATCAGGATAGTGTAAAAGTACCTCTGAGGGTCTAAACAGGTCGGCACAAGGCCCCAAACATGGCTCATAGCCCATAAACAAGTATAAATTTCTAAGATACAGGATATCATAAGGTTTCAAATCGAATACGCGGCTTAATATTCGCTACGGATGGACCAAGTCACAATAACTATTGGTGCACGCCCCCATGCTCGTCACCTAGCATGTGCTTCACATTATTTACCATAACAATATAAAATATCGGGGTGTCATACCCACAGGTTTAGAGTTACAATCGTTACTTACCTCAAAACAGCCCAAAAGCTACACCGCGATGCTCTTGCCCTTTGAATTGGCTCCTAAAAGCTCCGAATCTAACCAAAACCAAATTAACATCATCAATATACGCTAACGGAACAAAACTTAATCGAAAGATATAAATTTTTAACACAATTATCGAAATTTTCCAAATCCGGCCCCCCGGGTCCACGTCTCGGAATACAATAAAAATTATGTCACAAGAATCCTTATCCTCCCACGAGTCTGTACATACCAAGAACATCAAAATCGGACCACAATTTCTCACTCAAATCAGCAAAAGAATTTCCAAATTCTTCCTCCCATTTTTTTTTCCAAATCTTCTACTTAATTCCTCAAATTGCATGGTGAAAATCAAGACAAATTCATGAAATTGAACATAAAAATGATTGAAGAACACTTACCACAAGAATCCCACTGAAAATCTCGTCCAAAATATCCTTCACCTGAGCCCTCAAATGGTAAAATGACTTATGGCCAAGAACCCCCTGAAATTAGAGCTTAAACTGTCTGCCCAGACTTTTATTCTATGCAATCGTGGAAGAAGGCACGCGATCGCGAAGAACAAAATGCTTCCCAACCAAAATAACCCTATGCGATCACAGAAACACCTATGCGATCGCGTGGAACCACTTCTCACAACTATACGATCGCGAACAACTCTATGTGATCGCATAGAGCAAATTCCAGCACCACACTGCCACTCCAACTCTACTATGCGAGCGCAACCATCACCATGCGAACGCAGTGACCAAGAATTCTCACACTATGCAATCGTACTCCTACATACGCGATCGCAATTCACAAAATCCACCTGGCCTCAAATTACTTTACGCGATCGCTGATGAACTCAAGCAATCGCAATGAACAATCACTGCTGCTAAAACACCAGAAAAACCAGCAATCTCCCTAAGACCAAAAATGTCCGTTTGAGCATCCGAAATACACCCGACGCCCTCGAAAAGTCAACCAAACCTACCAACATATCCCATAACATCATTCCAACTTATTCGAGCCTTCAAAACACCAAAAACAACGCAAAAACACCAAAATCACATCAAATTCAAGCCCATGAACTTTGAAATTTCTAAATTTTGCCAAAGATGCCGAAACCATCCAAAACACACCCGATTGACCGGAAAATTTTCACACAAATCAAAAATGACATTACGAACCGGCTCCAACTATCGGAATTCCATTCCGACCCCGATATCCTATTATTCCATGCTGACCGGAAATCGCCATAAACTAACTTTCGCCAATTCAAGCCTAGTTATACACCGGACATCCAAACTTCATTACGAACAAACTCCTAAGACCCAAATAATCCAAATAAGCTATCCGAACCATAAAATCCGCAATCCGAGTTCGTTTACCAATAAGTCAACTTCCGATTGACTTTTTCCACTATTAAACCAAGATAAGAGACTAAGTGTCTCATTTCTCTCCAAAAATCGCTCCGATCCCGAGCCCACCAATCTAACACAACGTAATGAAGCTGAACCACATATAATGAAGTAGGACGAGGGAAACAGGGCTAAAATCTTGGAACGACCGACCGTGTCGTTACACAACTCTTTCATCATTCCCGAGAAAAGAGGGGAAACTGTTGATGCTCAATTTTTCCCTCATATTTTATAAATTATTCCATATACTTCCAAAATATTGTTTATGAATTATCACCCAATTTACAAGATTCATATAAGTATATTCTATAATTTTATATAATTTTTAAAGCTTTAAATGATCAATAGCCCACAACAGCCCCCCTCCTAATAACCCCTCACCTTAACCCTAGAGACCACTTTTATCAATTAGTTGCCTCTATACTCTATCGAACCTTCTCCTCACTTCTACAAACCCTAGCAGCCGCTGCGTATTTTTTTCTCCAATTGCGACCTAGAAATGGAATCCATCTACGATCTACTTACCTTATCGGCCTTCTCCCATTATTGGTCATCCGTTTATGGTATTTCTTAGGTACTTTCCTAACTTAGGCAAGTACCACTTCCAAGATTAGACTGGAATGGCTCGAATATTTTGATTTTGGGCGGTATCTCATCTATATACGCTCAACCAGGAGCAATTTGTACCTTTCGTTCGATTGTTAGACGATTGAACCCAACTAGGGTTTGAGATTCTCCGTCTCCTCTATTGATTTTTATTTGCATGAGATATATTCTTCCCCTTATTTGTGTCTGATTGATTGTTTTCCATTTTTGTGTGTTCAAATCAATCTTTATATAAATCAATCTTTATATAAACCCCCTTCCCTGTTCCCCTTGTAGGACTTAACTATTGCTACCACTACTACTATTCTCTCAACTCTTACACTTATATACTTTATGCACTCTTGGTTGTGGCCGATTGAAAGACAAGGCCACTGAAATATACTCTAACTACCTCTCAAGTGCGAGCACTGTTCAGGGCTCATTCAAAGCTCTTGTGAACTCTGACGCACTAAGGTTTTGGAATTCCTGTTGTTGTACTTACTTTTCTACTAGAATTTGGTGAATCTTCTCTATTTGTTGTTAAAACGGAAAATTGGTAAGTGTCCAAACTCTCTCAATTATGTTTCCTCCCTGTTTGTGTTCATGCTTTTGAATATCCCTGTTATGTAGGCTTTTCAAAGCCAATATGATAATGTGCCGACCTTTTGCTTTAATTTTCCATTGTAATTCTTCATTTGGACTTGTATAAGGTAGCATGTGTTCAATCAATGTAAAAGATTTCTGTGTTGTGATGCTTGTTCGAAGTAATTATGTTCATGTATGCTTAATTTCTTACATTGACTATTTAATATTGTACCTTTCATGTTTCAATTTGAATACTCGCACTGAAACTCTAGGGAATTACTGCCTGCCCCTGAATTTGGTTTAATAAGTCCTTGAATCCTTTATGTAGGCTCTACCATTGTCCTTATCTACTCGAACCTTATTGATGTTTCAATGCTTTAACCAAACATGTGGCTTTAAGAACTGTAATGTGGTGTTTGGTCAATCCTGCACTCTTTAGTATTGACTAGGCTTCTAGTTGAATCCCAATACACTTAGTTTTTTGTATTATGCATGGTCGACTAGCTTAAGTTCTGAAGTCTGTTTTCTCTACTTGATCTTAAGTTGACAAGTCCTCTTACAATGTTATACTCAACATGATTAGGGTTCCTATTGATTGCTCTAGATGATGTCTGCTTGCCTATGCCTAATAGACATGACTCTATCAGACCTTCATTCATAGCTTTAAAATCCCTTTTGGACTAATTTTGGTTAATGCTTTTTCCTAAACTCACTATGGAAAGCTTAAGATGTGCATCTTGTATGTGTTTGATATGCTTACCATGTTAACTCTAAGTGGCATGTCTCCTCAACTCTCCTAATGTTATGTCTGTCCTTAGCATGCTATCACCTCCTATTGTGTGTGAGCATGTAATTTTTACCCTACAAAAAATACTCCTACAAGTTAACAAACAATAATACTAGTTAATTTTAGATTTTTTGTAAGATTTTTGTCAATTATTTGAGATTATTTACATTTTTAGTTTCATTATTCATTTATAAAGTTATGAAAACTAACAAAAAATATTTAAACCTTCATAATCTTGCATTATTAAGTTTTTAATACTTAATTGCGTAGCTTAATAATATTATTAAAATAAAATCACAAAAACTTAAGATTGACTAATGTTGTAAATAATATAAATAGATAATTAGTGTAATTTTATAATCTGGGATAATTTAGTGTTTAATTTTGGATTTAGTTAGCTTTTAAAATTAATTAAAATAAGATTTAGTAACTTAAAACCGGACTGGGCCAAGTCATTTTAAAAACTAGCCCAATCCCCAGTGTTATTCAAAACCACCCAAGCCCAACCCTCTAAAACCGGTCCAGGACCCCCTCTTACCAAAACAATCCCGTTTTAACATCCAACCATCATAGCCGTTGATCATTAAAGATCCAACGACTGAGAACTCCACACCTCATTGCCTTATATATGTCCTAACCCCTCTTACCCCCTCATTTCATTCCCCCTTCTCTCACATCTCTCTCTCAGCCGCCCTAACTTCCCCTCTCCATACCCTAGCCGCCCCATCTTTCTCCACCCTAACACCCCAAACCCTAGCCGCCATATCTGCCCATAACCACCACCAAACCCTAGCTGGCCTAGAATCCTCCTCCCACGCTGCCGCCGGAAATCGCCTAAGGCAAAGACCAAAACCACCCCAAATCAACCCCACTCTCTCCCATACTCCTCCTAAACCCCACCTCACTAACCTCACACCAAAACCCCCCATAAAAAACCAATCGATTCTACACCTGAAAAATGGCCGAAACCCTAACGCCGCCCTAGCCCTGCCGCTGAAAATCGCCTAAGGAGGCAGTGGAACTCTAAACTCACTCAAACTCAACCCATACCTTCCCCTCACTCTCCTAAACCTCATCTCACCAACCAAATCCCCAAAAACCCCACCAATAATCATATATCTTAGATCTAGTGTCTCCGAAACCCTAGATCTGTTTTTCAAAACCCTAAATCCAACCTAGTCCATTCAAAAATTCTCCTGTCAAGATCTCCCATCAAGAATCTTAGATCCCGAATGTGAGTCTTGGCATGAGGATTTTTTCACGGCTAGATTCAATTTACTTTATTTTTATTAATTTTACAGTTCTTAGATATTTTTTGTCATTTTTCTGTTTTTTCCTTTATTTTTTCTATTATTGCGTGTTTATCCTTATATTTTGTGCTTGAGTTGTTACTACTTTTATTATTTTTCAGTTATATTCTATTTGAATTAATTAGTTAATTAAACAAGCTTAATTAAAATAAATTAATAATAAATAATCGGTTCTTAAATATATTTTGTTTACTACGTGTTTATTGTTATTCTCGTGATGTTACTATTTTATTTATTATTGCTCGTAAAATAATCAATTAATTAAATGCACTTAATTATACACAGTAAAATCAGTGGTAGCTTAACTTTTTTTTTACTATTCTGATTTTTATATGTTTAACCTTTATTGTTGGTTAAGAACTGGGACTCACTAAAGTGACCCGTTCCATTTGGCCCATAGTTTTGTTAAAAGCTTAAAAGCCCATGCCAAGAGTCACCTGACTCAGGCCCATAACTGATCTGGTTCTGAGGAATATCCAATGCCCTTAAGGGTCAAATTTGGAAATCCTAATTCTGAAAATTATTCACAAAACACTAGAACCTTCTAGAATGGGGACAACTATCCCAATGTTGAGGAGGAAAATAGAGATAAGATCCAAAAATATCCAGAGTTTGGATACTTGTCCATTTTCTGAGATAAGGAAGGTACTAGAAATTGGACATCTGTCCATTTCTGTTAAGAAAGATGCCATTTTCCCTAATTTATAGGGAATTCTTGCAGATTCTTTGTACCTTAATTCTTATCCCTTTTCACTCCCTCACTCTATAAATACACGCTTCCCTTTTCATTATATAGATAGATACACATTATTATACCCAGATTATAAACACACCTTAAGATATACACATTCACATACACAAAACACACAGAAATCTCTGCATTGCCTTCAGATTTTTTTTCATTTTTTCAAAAGAATTTTTTTTTCTTCTGAAAATCAATCTTGACCTTTCAGAATCAAAAAATACATTCCTTTCCTATACTCGAAATCTGGTCATCTTTCTTATTCTACTGGGTTTCATTGCTGTTGCTTTGCTTCAAACTTTGTTCAGAGACTTATTTTCCTGTTTATTTTGTTTCTCTTGCTGCTGTCAAGGTACTTTCTTAACAATGTATTTCCATTTTTGTTATGATGTTTCCTTCCCTGTTTATCAAAGTATGTGGTTGGTTTGAATGTGACTGTATGCTTAAGCTAAGTTATCACGTAAATAATGTTAGTAAAAGTTGTATGGTTAGAAATCATGTGTAAATTCATGTATAATCAATTATTTAAATTGTTTTAGGCCATTTAAGTTATGTTAGTTTTACTGTTAAAGTGTTCAGCAAATTACAAAATTTGTTAAAAGCTTTTTATGTTCATGAGATTTGGACACTTGAATGCGGTAGTAGAAACAAAGGAAAAACAATCTAGAAAATTTGTTCAAGTAGTAACAAGTGTGTATACGGTGAAAGCGAGGAAGGTCGATTTTCAGGCTTCTTTAGCATTCCGAGCCTCGGCCTCGGCTGTATCGAAGCAGAGTCCGAATTTCAACCCCGAGGTGCACCCCTCGAGGAAGTATTCCAAGGAGTCGATATACCTCGGGGCAGGTCAAACATCGAAGAGTGTTATAGGAAAGCGGGAAGTTCCAGAGGGAACGTGGTTAAAGCTGACCAAGTCTGCAAAAATAGTACGGGCCCGTACCGTGGCATTAAGTGGCTGTGCCAGTTGTCTCCCTTTTGTAATAATTGCACATGTACCATGTTGGGATTCCTCCTCATACATAAAGGGGACCCTTTCACTTTGTAACAAACATGATACTCAATATACAAGACCAAGACCATTCTCTGCCTTCTAACTCAAACATTCTTTAAAATTGTCTCATTGATTTATTGTCTTTCATTTTATTGTTCATTAATTGTTCTTCATTTGTTTCTCATTATTGATCATAAGGAGGCCACCCCAGAAGATTTCGACGTCGTCGGATCACATTCGACTGTCCGTTATCGAGCCCCCGAACTCAACCTCGAGGCCCTTTCAGATCGACCTCGAGATCTTATTTTCTCGCTGCTCGGTTTGCATAATCTGGTTATCCCTCGCTTTTATTTCGTTTTCTCACCTCTCATTTAGCATCTATTGCCTAAACAACTAGTATTAAAATAGATCACATATTTTTAGAACCACTAAGTCAAATATAATTGTAATTACCATTTTCAAGGTAAACAGTTTGGCGCCCACCGTGGGGCTAAAAATAATAGTGATTGTTTTAGTGCTGGTTTTCTAAAAACACAAGTAATTATTTACGCTTTTTCTTGTCCAAGAATCTTGAATTTCAGGTCAAAAAATGTCTGGCTCCGTAAATGCACATGAAAATATCGGTACTAAGGGTCACAGGGAAAATGATGCAGTTGCTTCAGGCACCAGCATGCCATCACAAAACCCTGAAGGGGCGCCAATACAGATCCCCGTTGATAAAAGTTCACGTAACGCTCTGCGTGTCAACATAAGCTCCCGTACAGTCGGAAACACATGCGGAGAAGGTCGGTACAAAGCTCGAAGGATTCCCGCTCGAAAAGAAGCGGCCCAATTGATCAACAAAAGGCATTTTCATGGGTTTCTCGATAGTCAAGTCAAGAAAAACTTCCGAGAAGGAGGATCAAACGGGGAGAATGGGCTGGGAAAACCCCAGCATGTCGTTCACATGATCATTGGAGAGACCGATGTCACGCAAGAGCCTATGTTCAAACGGTCCAAAGTGCCCATTATCACCAAAGAATAGACTCAAAGTTATATGCCCGAAGGAACTGTTGTGTTCAGAGAAGAAGATATCGAAGACCTATCCTAGCCACATAGTGATGCGCTCGTAATTTCATTTCTCTTAAATAACGTTCAAATTAAATGTGTGCTCGTGGATCCAGGTAGTTCGGCCAATATAATCAGGTTGAAAGTAGTAGAGCAGCTCGACCAAATCGTGCCCGACTCTCGATCCCTTAGTGCATTTAACATGACGAGCGAAACGATGAAGGGGTAAATCACCCTCCCAGTCAGTGTGTCCGATACGGTTCAGAATACCAAGTTTCATGTCATCAAGGGTAACAGGAGATACAACTCCCTGCTGGGAAGGCCGTGGGTACACCGCATGAGGGACGTATCAACTCTCCACTAGATGCTAACATTCTCAACTAAAGATAGCGTGAAAACGGTGTATACGGAGCAATATACAGCAAAGGAAATGTTCGCCGTGCACGACATGAAACTGGCGCCCATATACTCCACCTCGGAGGGGTCAAGAAATGAACAGGACCCTGAGGATGATGAAGAAGACTTCCTCACTCCTCGAACCTTCATCGGCCTCGAAGAATCAGACGCAACCAAATCAACGGTCGAAGACTTTGAGCAAGTTGTCCTGATGGAACATCTTCCAGATCGAAAGGTATACATGGGAACGGGATTAACCCCCGAACTCAGGAAAAACTCATTCAATTTCTTGTTAACAATGTCGATTTCTTTGCTTGGTCCCACTCAGACATGACTGGGATCCCACCGAAAATAACCACCAATTGACTAAGCGCCGACCCCAGGTTCAAATTGATGAAGCAAAAAAAGAGGCCTCAGTCCGAGATAAAGTATGCGTTCGTCAAAGACGAGCTAACAAAACTCCTCAAAATAGGGTGAAGTAAAATATCCCGAATGGCTAGCCAATGTAGTAGTGGTTCTTGAAAAGGGGAACAAGTTGAGAATGTGCGTAGACTATAAGGACTTAGATAAAGCATGCCATAAAGATTCATTCCCATTGCCCAACATCGATCTCTTGATTGATACCACGGCTTGCCACGAGATCCTCACTTTTCTTGACGCCTACTCCGGGTATAATAAAATTCAAATGAACCCCGAGGATAGGGGGAAAACTTCGTTCATCATGAAATATGGAACATACTGTTACAATGTAATGCCCTTCGGACTAAAAAAATGCAGGGGCCACATACCAACGCTTAGTTAATAAATGTTCGAACATCAAATAGGCAAATTCATGGAAGTTTACATTGATGACATGCTAGTTAAGTCCCTTCGCACAGAGGACCATGTGACTCATTTGCAGGAAACTTTCAACATCCTTAGGAGCTACAACATGAAGCTCCACCCCGAGAAGTGCACCTTCGACTTAGGTTCGGGCAAGTTTTTAGGCTTCATGGTATCAAATAGGGGGATTGAAATCAACCCCGACAAAATCAAGGCCATCAAAGAAATCACGGTGGTAAACAATGTGAAGGCCGTACAATGGCTGACCGGGCGGATAGCAGCGTTGGGCCGATTCATCTCGAGATCATCAAATCAGATCCATCACTTCTTCTCCCTACTTAAAAATAAAAATAGCTTCGAATGGATCCCGGAGTGCCAACATTCCTTGGAAGGTTTAAAGCTGTATCTCTCAAGCCCGCCTTTGCTCCACACTCTGAAGGAGGAGGAAATGGTATATCTGTATTTGGCAGTATCCGAGGTGGCGGTTAGTGGCTTATTGGTTCGAGACGAGCAAGGTACGCAATTCCCTGTCTACTATGTGAGTCAAACCTCTGAGAGATGCTGAAACCAGGTACCCACAATTAGAAAAATTAGCTCTTGCATTAATAAGTGTGTCTCGGAAGCTGAAGCCTTATTTTCAATGTCACCATATATGTGTTTTAACGACGTATCCTCTTCAAAATATATTGCATAAACCCGAATTATCGGGTCGACTAGCCAAATGGGCCATCGAGCTCGGGGGGTATGATATCAAATATCAGCCCCGAACGACTATCAAGTCCCAAAATTTGGCGGATTTCGTGGCCGACTTTATGCCTTCCCTCGTGCCCGAGGTAGAAAAAGAACTTTTACTAAAAACGGGCACATCATCAGGGGTATGGACCCTATTCACCAATGGTTCCTCGAATGTGAAAGGGTCCGGGCTCGGCGTAGTTCTGAAACCACCTACGGGTGGCTTGATTAGACAATCTATAAAAACTGCAAAGTTTACTAACAACGAAGCCGAATATGCGGCTATGATTGCAGGTCTTGAATTAGCCAAAAGCTTAGGAGCGGAAATCATCGAAGCAAAATGTGATTCCATTCCAGTAGTAAACAAGGCAAATGGAAGTTTTGAGGTTCGCGAGGACAAGATGCAACGATACCTACACAAACTTCAAGTCTTTTTGCATCGCCTAAAAGAATGGACCCTGGTCCACATACCTTGAGAGTAGAACAACGAGGCGGATGCACTAGCAAACCTGGGATCGTCCATCGTGGAAGACGACATTCTCCCCGGTGCTGTTGTTCAGCTATCCAAGTCGGTGATCAAAGAAGGCCATGCCAAAATCAACTCCACCAGCCTGACATGGGATTGGAGAAAAGAACCTTTGACGGACCCTTGCCAGTATTCTTAGGGCCGGGAGACACCGACTACGTACTCCTAGAAATCCACGAGGGCACCTGTGGAAATCACTCCGGTGCTGATTCCTTAATTCGAAAGGTGATCAGGGTAGGTTACTATTGGGAGAGTATGGAGAAAGACACCAAAGAATTCGTCCGAAAATGCGACAAATGTCAAAGATTTCCGCCAATGATCCACCAGCCCGATGAACAGTTGCATTCAGTCTTGTCACCATGGCCTTTCATGAAATGGGGAATGGACATCGTCGGCTCCCTACCAACGGCGCCAGGTAAGGCCAGATTTATTCTATTTATGACTGACTATTTCGCGAAATGGGTGGAAGCACATGCCTATGAGAAGGTAAGAGAAAAAAAGTCATCGACTTCATCTAGGATCAGATCATATGCCGATTCGGGATCCCCTCCGAGATAACGTGTGATAACGGGAGGCAGTTCATCAGAGGCAAAGTAATAAAATTTTTTGAAGGTCACAAAATCAAAAGAATCCTATCAACGCCCTACCACCCGTGTGGAAATGGTTAGGCCGAGTCCACAAACAAAACCATAATTCAAAACTTAAAAAAGAAGTTAGAAAATGCAAAAGGGATATGGAGGGAGATATTTCCCGAGGTACTGTGGGCATTTCAGACAACCTCTAAATCTACCACAGGAGAGACGCCTTTCTCTCTTGTATACGGGTCTGAGACCTTGATTCCGGTCGAGGTGGGAGAACCTAGTGCTAGATTCTGAAATGCCACTGAGGACTCAAATAGTGGGGCTATGACAACGACCCTCGAGCTATTAGACGAGAAGCGAGAAGCTTCGCTGGTGTGAATGCTTTCCCAAAAATTGAGAGTCAAAAGATACTATAACAGGACCTCCCATATCAGAGTTGGGGACTTAGTCCTAAGAAAAATCACCCTGAGCACTCGAAACCCTAATGAAGGGAAGCTAGGCCCGGGCTAGGAAGGACCGTACCGCGTCCTCGGAGTAATCGACAAAGGGTCCTACAAACTCGGCACCATGGAAGGCGAGCAACTTCCAATTAATTGGAACATATCAATGCTGAGGAGATATTATTGCTGAGGTATAACCTCCTCCCTTTTTTATTTTTTGAGCTTCACAATAATTCCTTACAGGTGCCCAATGAAAGACACCTCGAAGGCTTGCGTTTTAAAGCATGAGTTGTGCTCTTTTTCCCTCGCATCGGGATTTTATCCCACATGGGTTTTACCGACTAGGTTTTTAATGAGGCAACACCTATATGCTGCCTGATGAGAACTCATCAAGTATTCAAGGTTTCTCTCCGACCAACCTTAAATACCGAGGGGCATTCCCCCCGGAGATTGCTAACATATGCCAAAAAGGGTCTCGGCAGGAGAATGATGTATTGGACCAAAAAGTTGAATGAACCGTTTCCACATAGAATAATCGAACCCTCGATAGAAAAAACATGTATACTTGTACCAAGTAACCGGAGAAAGAAATCTTCTATCATCAAAACATTTCGCACGTCAGAGAAGTTTGCTATATTCAGAAGAAACGACCCCATGGCCGGAAAATAACCTCGACTTGGGGACTATCCACGACAGTCACCCCATCGAGTCACCAGCAGATCAAAGCCGTAAGACCTCAAGGCCCACAACTTCGAGCTCGTAATCCCTCCATGAGGGAACATCAACAACATAAGCCCTCCATGAGGCAAAATCGACTCTAGCTCGGGGACTGTCTACGACAGTCACCCCATCGAGTCACTAGAAACTTGAAGACGTAAGACCTCAGGGCCGGCAAGCTCAAGCTCGTAAGCCTTCCATAAAGCACCAATGTGAGCCCTCCACGAGGAAACATCGAAGCCATAAGACCTCAGGGCCGGCAACTCAAAATTTATAAACCCTCTATGAGACAATATCGAGTTTGGCTCGGGGACTGTCCATGACAGTCACCCCATCGAGTCACCAGCAACTCGAAGCCATAAGGCCTCTGGGCCGGTAATCTTGAGCTCGTAATCCTTCCATAAGGCACCAATGTGAGCCCTCCATGAGGCAACATCGAAGCCATAAGACCTCAGGGCCGGCAACTCCAAATTTATAAGCACCTCATGAGGTATAACCTCGACTCAGGGGCTATCCACGACAGTCACTTCATCGAGTTACCAAAAACATCAACAACATAAGACCTCCATAAGGCAATATCAACTCTAGCTCAGACACTATTTTCAAAAGTCGACTCATAGCCATAAGACCTCAGGGCTGGCAACTTAAAATTCATAAGCCCTCCATGAGGCGACATCAAAACTATAAGACCTCAATCAAGGAATGTACTAACTCATAAGACCTTAAAAAGGCATAATCCTGATATCAAAGTCAAGGCTATATAGGTCTCTCACGTTAGAGAGCTCTGGCGATAGGAGAAAAGGAGAAGAAAACTGCAATTAGCTCTCGCGAGCACAACCATGGCCGCTTAGGCCGGTGGCCAGCCTCCCTTGATGGCTGGGCTGCCTTCTCAACACCCCCCTCATCGTCCCCAGCTCTACAAACCAAACAAAAACTCCACTGGACTATTCTCAAATTCTTAAACCATCCACGTTTAATGCTTCAACCAGTTCAAACCCTAGTTCTAGCATGGTTATTAAACTAGTACCCTCTCGACGTGTAACTGTTGTCTATGGTGAGCCTATGGTGAAGCTTACAGAGGTAGAGGTTGAGCGCATAAACATAATTGAAGGTCTTCAATATGCTGTGGTATGTAAATTTAATTATGGATGGCCTGAACTTGCTGAGTTATGTAAAATTGTTCCTGCCCAGTGTGGGATCAAAAGTGATTGTAATATTGGTTATCTTCGTGATAGAAATATATTGATTAGGCTGACACTGTGGAAAGATTACATTAATTTTATGTCAAAAATCGTGTATTATGTGAAAGGAAAAGATGGATATGATTATCAACTAAGAACATTGTTATATGATGCTAAGTTTAAGGTGGGGGAGGAAACTCCCAAGATGATGGCATGGATCTCATTCCCTAATCTTCTTCCTACTTAATTTGTTAAAGAATGCTTGTTTTCGTAGCTTCAGCTGTGGGGAAGCCGTTACATTTAGATATGGCTACAATTAATAAAACTCGGCCAAGTTGTGCGAGGGTTAAAGTTCTTGTCGATCTTTTAGCTTACTTACCAAAGAAAGTACGTATGGACATTGAGAATGAGACTAATGGGGAAGTACGTACGGAATGGGTAAAGATCAATTATGATTATTTGCCTAAATATTGCAAGACATGCAAAATACAAGGACATGATGAATTTGAGTGTTGGCGAATCCATCCTGAATTAATTGAAAACAAAGGAAATAACTATCAAAGGTGATACTGATGTTCAAGGGAGATAGATTGTTGAAGTAGGTGGGCAGAAAAATAAGCAACCTATTATGATTCTTGCTAGTGGAGAAGTGATTGGTAATGTTGGTGAACAATGGAAAGAGGTAAGGGATAATAGGGTGAAGATTCTGGATAAACAAGGTGAGAAGCAAGGAGTTACTGGAAAGGAAATTGTTCCAGTGGATCAAGGTGCAATTCAACATGTTTCAGGGGCAAAAGGGACTCCTCAATAGGTTAAAACAACCAACAAATATGCAATTATAGAGATGGATGAGGGTGACCAGGATAATAACAATGAATTGGAGTTAGTGGCTCAAAGTTCTATTCCTAATCCTAATGGGAATAAGGGTACAAGATCAACTAAAAAACCAAAATCACCTGGGAGAGCATTGAATGCAACTGCTCCATCTTTTACTCCTAACACAAATAGGATTTGAGCAAATATAAATGGAGACATAGTAGGTAACACTCAGAAGGGGAAGGCGTCAGAATCAACAACACAATCGGTGACTAGGACTTTTGGAGCTAACAATGTGAAGATAAATCAATCCTATGAGAAAATTCCATCGAAATCATTGGACACGTCAACTATTGAAGAGCAGGAGAATTATCAAAACAAAGTAAAGTTCATTGAAGGGAAACTATGGAGTGAACAAGAAGAAGAACATTCTGAGGAGGAAGATGAAGAATTAATACCAGATGATGAACATACTGATCAAGTCTAACAGGATGATAGAGGGGAGGAGGAACAAAGTATAAATGGCAACAATGAACAAAGGAGGGCGCAACAAGGAGACAAAAGTTCAAGTGTGAAGAAAAAGCAATCAAGGGATGGACCTACTGCTCAGAATTTGCAATTGGAAAGCATTATTAAAAGTCCTAATCCTAAACCATTGTTAAATCCTAACCCTAACCCTAATGCTAAAGTAACAACTCAACAACCCATTGGCAATCTTATAGATCTAGGTGATGCAAATAAAGCAGGCCAGCTTCATGTTGAGCCAAACGTCAGACAACTTGAAGGTAACAATGAAGGGGAGCTAAGATCACATGCCAAGGATAAAAGGGATGAGACCACTGTACGGCCATATGATCCAGTAGAAATCATTTGTCAAGTTGATAAAGATAATGTGACCAAAAAGGTGATCCCCAGAACTACCAACAGTCAGATTAAACCTAAAGGTAGACCAGTGGAGGATGATGAGAACCAGGTGAATAAGGGAATGGACATGGATGCAAAATTAACAACACAGAAATTCATGCATGTGGCTAGGCAAGGTAATGTATCTCCTAGAAAAATGGAGAAGGGCAGATCAGCAGGTCGAGGAAAAAGAAAACAGTCTAAGGAGGCTCCTAGTGTTCAAGCACATGGGGTTCAAACGAGAAGGACAATTTCCAAATCAATCAATTAAATATGCATGCTATGATTTGGAATATTCGATCAGTTAATACTAAACGAGCCTTTGAAAGACTCATCACAATGAAAAGAAGGCACAAGTTCCAGTTCATAGGCTTGATGGAACCAAAGCAACATGGAAGAAAACTGGATAAATATAGGAGGAGAATTGATTTTTCGTTGGCAACTAAAAACATCTCCAATAAAATTTGGGCATTCTTTGATGAGAAGTATGAAGTTACGGTGGTTATGAATATGGTGCAAAAATTAACATTGAAGATTTTTGATACAGAAGATCAACATGAGTTCTTTTTTACTCTTGTATATGCGAAATGTGATGCAATTGAAAGGATTGAATTTTGGGACTCATTATATGCTTTGGCTAGTGATATGAATCTTCCATGGCTTGTTGGTGGCGATTTCAATGTCATCTTGGACGAGGAAGAGAAATTTGGTGGGTTGCCGGTACATATTAATGAAGTGGATGATTTTAGACATTGTGTTAACACTTGCAATCTATTTGATCTTGGTTTTAAGGGGAGTATTTATACATGGTGGAATGGAAGAGCTGAAGAAGATTGCATATTCAAGAGGCTAGATAGATGTTTGGATAATGTTGAATTCCAAAATTTGTGGCCTGGGTTGGAGATTGAGCATTTGACAAAAATAGGGTATGATCATAGCCCTTTATTAATCACTTTAAAGTAAGAAGTTGCCCCTATTAGGAAGCCCTTCAGATTCTTAAATTTTTGGATTACAAATGAATCATTCAAGGCAGGAGGGCAAGAGAATTGGCATGCAGATTTTCATGCTAATCCATTCACATTATTCAATCATAAATTGAAGAAGTTAAAGAGAGCTTTATCAACATGGAGCAATGCTACATATGGAGATATATTTCAGAAGATAAGAAGTCTTGAAGAAGCTGTGAAAGTACATGAAACGCAGTTTGTATGAAGGCCCTCATTGGAGAATAGAGAAAGACTTCATAGAATGCAAGCCGAGATGTTCAAATATATGGCATTAGAGGAGGAATTTTGGAAGAAAAAATCAGGTATGCAATGGTTTCAAGATGGATACAAAAACACAAATTCTTTCATGTTCAAGTTAGAGGAAGAAGGAAGAAACTACAACCAAAAAGAATACAATCCATAGAGGGACAGTGGCTAGAAGAAAATGAGGAAATTGCAAAGGAAGAAGTGAGGTTCTTTTCAGCTTAATTCCATGAAGAATCTGTGCCCAGTAACTTTGGCATCCTAGATCATATTACTCACATGCTAAATGAGGAGCAGAACAATGAACTTATTAAGCAACCAACACATGAAGAAGTCAAGAAGTTCGAGTTAAATGGGGAAAGCGCTGGAGGACCGGATGGTTTCAATGGTAGTTTCTTTCATTTTTGTTGGGATATCATAGGAGATGATGTGGTTGATATGGTAAAGGCTTTTTTAATGGGAAAGATCTACCTAGGTTTTTAACTCATACAAACTTAGTATTATTTCCAAAAAAGAAAGAAGTGAAGACTTTCTCAGATATGAGGACAATAAGCCTTAGTAACTTCATCAACAAGGTATTTTCTAGAGTTATTCATGAGAGGTTAGTTGGCTATCTCCCTAGTCTTATTTCAGATGAACAAGCAGGATTTGTGCAAGGAAGAAGTATTGTAGAAAATGTATTGCTTACACAGGAAATAATTACAGACATGAGGCTAAGAACTAAAGCAGGCCCTAATATTGTGATCAAGATAGACAAGATGAAGGCATATGATAGATTATCTTGGTTATTTTTAACCTAAGTACTAAGGAAAATGGGATTTGAAGAAAGGTTTATTGAGATGGTGTATGGAATCATTTCCAATAGTTGGTACTCGGTTCTTATCAATGGGCAGTCTCATGGGTTTTTCAAATCTAAGAGGGGAGTAAAGCAAGGTGATGCTTTATCACCTACTTTATTCATTCTTACGGCAGAGGAATAAGCTAGAGGTTTAAATTCACTTCATTTGAATTTATACTTCTGTGGTTATCGATTGCCTAAGTGGAGTCCCAAGATAAATCATATCTTATGCGGATGATACAATCATATTTTCATCCTCCTATGCTACTTAATTAAAATTGATCATGGAGGTGCTATACTCTTATGAAGGTGCATCAGGACAGAAAGTTAACAAGGCTAAATCGATAGTATATCTACATCATTTGACTAATGAAGAGGTGATAACAAAAGTTGAGAGAGTAACAGGGACTGAGAGATAAGATTTTCCCTTCATATATCTTGGATACCCTACCTTCTATTCAAGGAGAAGGATGGATTATTATCAAGGACTTATCACTAAAGTCCTTGATAAGTTACAATCATGGAAGGGGAAATTATTGTCGATAGGGGGAAGAGCAGTGTTGATAACACATGTATTGCAAAGCATTCCTATACACTTACTTTCAGCAGTGAATCCACCTGCATTTTTCATTAACAAGCTTTATAAATTATTTGCAAGCTTCTTTTGGAGAAATTCAGTGGATGGAAGAGCTAGACATTGGGCTTCTTGGGATAAATTATGCTTGCCTTGTGAAGAAGGAGGTGTAGGGTTTCGATCCTTACATGATATGTCTAATTCATTGTTTTGCAACGTGTGGTGGAATTTTAGAACTAAACCTTCCTTATGGAGTTCGTTCATGAGCCAGAAATACTCTAAGAAATTAAATGCTTTGGTGGTTCCATGGAGGCATTGCTCACATGTTTGGAGAAAAATGCTTGAATGCAGAGATATAATAGAACATCAAATTGTGTGGAAGTTAAAGGTGGGATCCTCTCCATTTTGGTTTGGTAATTGGACAGGATTGTGATCTTTCCATTTTGTTACTCCACCTGACTTCTTCTATGATGAAGCGTACCATAATGTATATGATGTAGTCAAGGAAGGAGATTGGGATGCAGAGGTATTGTATCAACTACTTCCTACTGATCTAGCAGCTCATATCATGGAGAATATTGCACCTCCAGTTGAGGTGAATGTATTAGACAAACTAGTGTGGAATTTAGAAACACGAGGGAATATGACAGTCAAATCCGCATGGGAATATATTAGACAAAGACATGATTCAGCCATTAACTATAAGAATATGTGGGTGAAGGCATTTCCGTTCAAAATCTCATTTTTTATGTGGAAAATGTGGAAGAGGAAGCTACCATTAGATGATACAATACGAAGGATGGTGTATTCTATGCCTTCAAAGTGTTGGTGTTGCTTGAATCCGATGGAAGAATCAATAGCTCATGTTTTCTTCACTTCATATTCTACCAAAAAGGTATGGGGTTATTTCTTTTCCCATGCAGGCTTGTCGTTGATTGGAGTGACTATGCACCAAGCCATCGTAAAATGCTGGATAATAGATGTTATTACAAGACTAAAACCAATCTTTCAAGCACTGCCTTGTGTTATTGTTTGCGAGCTGTGGAAAAGGAGAAATAATAACAAACATGGGGATGCTGTGTCGATCAACATGGTGGTGTATCAAATCAACACAACCATTCATTTTCTAATCAAGGTGAGGAAGCCAGTATTGACTCATGTTCCACATAGATGGCCAGATATATTATACATGATGGAGAGGTATAGGCCTAGATGAAAAATCAGTAAGGTGCTATGAGAATTTCCAAAGGAGGGATGGATTAAAATAAACACGGATGGGGCATCAAGGGGTAATGTATGAGGAATGAGGTTGAAGATATTATATATACAATAGGGAAAGAGATTGAAGAGACTACAAACAAAAAGGTGGAGGCTATTGCAATTTTAGAAGCTTTAAAGTATTGTGTGAAGAATCATATGGAACAAGTATAGGTAGAAACTAATTCCATGTTAATGAAAAATATTATCAAAGGTATGTGGAAGCCACCTTGGATCATTGAAGATGAAATTGAGGAGATAAAAAGAATGTTAGAGCTATGTGATGGAGAAATAACTCATATTCATCGGGAAGGAAATATGCTGGCAGATCATTGAGCTAATTATGCAATGGATATGGGAAATATTGAAAGCCATGTATTTCACAAACTGGACACAAAAGGGAGGAGATTGATAAATGTGGATAAATTGCTATGTCCAAACTTGAGAATCAAAGAAGCAAGGAATTAGTGATGAAGGAAGGAATAAGGACAAAGGAGGTAGCAAAAAGGCAGGGCAAAAGCATGGATCATCAATTTCGAATCCAGTCGGAGGAGAAATTGGTGATTGATTTTTTTACTAACGATGTTTTCTCTTTTGCAGGAGACATTACTGTATCTATGACATATCCTTTGAGGAACTACCAGTTGGTGGTATTAGCACAATGTGCTCAGACCAATGGTAGGAAATCAAGGATATGCATACGCATAGGAACAATGAGATATGCAAGGATTTTAGGTGTTACATTATATGCCAAAACCTGGAGGTGGAGGCAGTGGTTAATAAGCATATACACTTATATCCTTGCACAATCACTAGAGCACAAGATTTATGCAATGCAGCAACAAGAGCAAGACACAAGTAAGGGCAAAGCCCAGAAGCAGTAACTGCATTACCAGTTCGAGAAGTTCTATTTGGCAATCAAAAAAGAGAGTAAAGAATATATTTGAGGCTCAACACTCATTATATTACTCCTCTATGATACTCCACAAAGGTTGTCATGCAAAGAAAGATTCACATTCAAGCTGGAAATCTCGCAAAATTAGCTTCAAACAAGGCAGGCCCATACATATCTTGAAAATTAGGAACATAGTCATTAATGGAAATGAGTGAAAAGAGTGGGAGAAGTGCACATTGCAGGTACACAGATCATATTTATACACCACAACAAGTCACTGAAACAAAGGAATGAGGCTGACCATGTTCATAATTTACACGACTAGAGGCTACAAAGATTAGGTCAGTGCAAGATAGTGCAATTGGGATCGACATCTATAGCAGTACGCTATTTATGTAATCGGTGGAGCATCACGTTCATGATATATTAATGCAAAATACGGATCTGGGCAGTGAAAATAAGGTGGCTACAACACAAGCCATAGTTGAACTTTTGAAGTATTAGTAGGCTAATTTTTATTAATTTAATAGGCATTTTAGTTAATGTTATTAGCTTCTCATCGTGTAATATCAATGTTGGGTATCACAAACCCAATATTAATAACAGGTATGATGTAGTTTTCACTTCGTACTGTCTTACACTCCGTAAGACGACATACTACTTTGTTTTGATTATTTTATAAATAAAAACTAGCCCTAGGCACTGCCTAGTGGATTGCTAGAAAAAAAATCAAGGCTATATATCGAACTTGTAAGACCCCTAAAAAAGGCATACCCTCGATATAGACGCCGAGGCTATCTCACTCGGGGACTAAAAGGCTATGGCCAAATACAAATGACCAGCGATATAAGGGTCCGGCCAAACTAAAAGCGACTCAGAGACGTTCAACTATCGCCATAAAATCACATGCCTCAAATTACTTCGAAAGAACTTCGAAAAGAACCAGTTAAAGGTCGTATCGACCTAAAGCGTAAGAGCCCAAGTCACCAGCTACACTAAAGGTCGTACCGACCTAAAGCGTAAGAGCCCGAATCGCCAGCTACAGGTCGTACTGACCCAAGATGCCTCAGGGACGATTTAAAAACCTAAGGGACGATGAGCTCGAGTCGAATCCAACTCTGAGACTAAGCCCGAAACGGTTAACTAAATGCGACTAAGGGACAAATGCGTAAGAGCCCGAGCCGGCAGCTACATTAAAAGTCGTACAGAGCAAAAGCGTAAGAGTCCAAGTAGCCAGCTACAGGTCATACCGACCCGAAACGCCTTAGGGCCGATTTAAAAACCCAAGGGCAGATAAGCTCGAGTCGAATCCGACTCGGAGACTGAGCTCGAGACGGTTAACCAAAAAATTCCTAAGGGCCAATGCATAAGATCCTAAGTCGCCAGCCACATTAAAGGTTGTACCAACCCAATGCATAAGAACCTAAATGCCAGCCTAAAAAGCCTCATGGCCAATTTGTAGCCCCAAGGGTTTTATTTCTAGATCCCATTCATCGGACTAATCATCGAAAGCCATCAAAGCCTATTTCAAGAAACCAGAAAAGAAACAAGGAATAAAAACATACCTTTTATATATGATGAAATTTCATAAAGCATATTTATAAAGCTTAAAGTCGAATCCCTTATAAAGGAAAGAAAAATAAACAAAAATCTACCGCTGGGGAATGCTTTCAACGGCTCCCTCGGAGGTTATGCTTCTAGCGGCATGGCCCTCAGCCCTCAGATATTCAACAGCCTCTGCCCCATCGGGGATTTCACCCTCATTTCCATCATCTTCCGAGCCACTGCTCGAATCATCTTCGAAAGCAAACAGGGCCTTCGATTCCTTTTCCAGGGTCTTCGCCCTCTCTATCTTAGTGGATAAATCGAGGCACCCTGCATGTATATCCTCGAGATCCTGTCGCCGAGACTTTAATCAGGCATACTCCAGAGCTCGGGCAAGCCTAAGCTCGGCCTCCTCGACTGCTTTCCTGGCCTGGGAATTTGCAGTAGCATCATCAACCTTATATGAATCTATGAGCGCATCAGCTTCAGCCTTAATCAAAGACATCCCGGTGACTGATTTAGCATAGAGGTCTTTATATTTGCTACTTTTAGCCCTCGCCTCCCGAAGGCAATCCTCAAGTGAGCTTAACTTCCTTTGGAGGGCCTCTCTCTCAGAAGTTATCTCATTCACGCATTTCTTAAACCTAAAGATCTCAGTGTCCCTGGCTCTGAATCCTTCCCGCATCAGGGCATCTTTCTCCTTAAGCTACAAAGATCAGCACGACAAGTGTCAAGTACTGATAGCAGGCGAGAAAAAAAATGAAACATACAGAAAGCTATGTTACCTGCTCATCAAGATCACTGCATTTCCGAGATACCGTTTCTAAACAGGCTCGGAGGACCAACCCTTCTTCCTTTTTCGGGGCAAGAAGAGCCTTGAGCTCGTCCGACTCCAATAGAAATATCACGCGCTCCCCCTCGTAATAGGTTAGCTCAGATTGGAACTTAGCCGTGGTCTGCTTAAAAAGTACTTTCGCCTAAAATCATGAAAGAAGGAGCGTCAATGAAATGCTAATCAAGTCTCGAAACAATCAACGAAGAAATTACCTGTTTGCAAAGCCTTTCAGCCTCCTCGAAAATAAACATGGAATTAAGATCGGGATTCTTCTCGGCCATAGTGAAGAGACCCTCTACTACGTCCTTCCCTCCAATAGGTACCTCTGCATCGGAAGATTCTATGTTACGGGCATCCTGTGTCTCCCTCGGAGAAAATGTTGAAACCGGCAGAGAATCTCCTACACCAATGACCCCAAATAGATCATCGGGGCCTTCAGCTCGCATCCGAGCTCCCGTAGCTCATCCTCCAAATGTCCTTCGGCTAGAGAAACATCTCATATAGCAATCGACTTAGGAACATCATCTGACCTACCCTAAAAAATCCCTTCGGCCCAGGTAGGATGACATCGTCGACTTCTGATTTAGAAGCCCTCAGCTCTTCGGTGATTAGATCAGTAGAGGAAAAAGCATTTACATTTTCACCTCCCTCGAGCGATGTTGGGAAATCAGTTTTTTCATTTAAAGCCGCGGAGTCGGGTTTGGACTTTTGCACTATAGCCTTTGATGGCCCCAGAAACTCGATCGACGGTTCCCTTTTTCTATTTCTATCCCCATTCAATTTTGGGATATCTGCTTCCCCTGGCGATACTTCCCTCATCAAAGAGGCCCCCCTAGGCCTTCATAAATACAAAACATAAAAGGTCAGAGTATATTCAGAAGACATCCCCTTTAAAGAGGAACTTAGGTATCGCAAGAAAGAGAGCCCCACCATGATCTTTAGCTTCCCATCGGCCCCTGTCCAGATTGCCCCACACACACTCAGTATATAGGAAGATCAAATCAAGCTGGCGAACCCAGCTCGGTAGATCCTTAACCGCATCGGGGTACCACACAACTGCTGTATCATCGAAGGGAGTTAGTTCAAGGGAAATTTGACATAAAGGAAGATTAAAAGTATTAACTTATGATTCATATTCCATTTCTCAGGGAACGACATCCTTTCGAATGAAATCAAATCTGAGGTCCTAAACCAAACAAAACGGATCAGCCACCCTTTGTCCTTGTCTTCTTCGATACAAGCAAAGAAAGCCTTTGAGGCCCGGCGATGAAGTTTGATCAGACCGCCGCGGTAAAGGATTCAAATCAGATATTCGAGGGTGAAAGGCATCCCTTCAACCATATAGGAAAAATGCCTGATCATGTAAATAGTGCGCTAGAATGTTGGATTAATCTGGCCGAGCATCACTTGATATCACTTGCAGAAATCGAGAACCACAGGGTCTATTAACGGCGAAGACGGCCCTACCGGGCCTAGGGTAAATGGATAGGTATATACACTGAGGAAGCCAATTTTATGGAGGGTTATGTTTTCCTCCCGAGAAGGAATCTCCACTTGTACCGCATCTACCCAGCGGCAGTCGGCCTTCACCTCCTCGGTGTTTGTTATCAGGCTAATATATCGGGACATGGGTTCACATTGCCCCGGCTTCGATGAAGGTTTGTCATCCTTGAAATCAGAGGACGTCTTGCAAGAACCAGAGATGCACTCCTCAATATTTGGGGGTATCATTACCTTACCCTTTGAAAAACGTAAAGATAAGGAGGTTTTATCGTCTCGTGGGATAATTGTCGAGGCCTCTGTCATTTCTGGTAAAATATTTTGAAGGGAACTATAAAAAGAACTGGTCAGAAAAAGGATACAGAAAGGAAGCAATGAGGTCTCTCTTTGAAAGGTTAGAAGAAGTAATGAAGAATGAGGGACAATATGAGGAGTATTTATAGGGGCCAACCACGCACGTTGGTGAAATCCAAAGGGCAGCCAACCGCCGTAATAAATTCGAATCTTTTTCAAGAACCGTGTGAATGTGAAGCATCCCTCCTATCACATTAGCCGCCAACGTGGCATGTATAAAGGAATAATAAAGGCGATTAAAGGTTGGTAAATTCAAATCGTTTCTTGTCTTTTCACTCCAACAAACGCGGGGACTATCTGTATATGGTGAAACCGGGGAAGGCTGATTTTCAGGCTTCTTTAGCATTCCGAGCCTCGGCCTCGACTGTATCAGAGTAGAGTCCAGATTTCAACCCCGAGGTGCACCCCTTGAGGAAGTATTCTGAGGAGTTGATATACCTCGGGGCAGGGCAAACATCAAAGAGCGTTATGGGAAAGCGGGAAGCTCCAGAGTGCACGTGGTTAAAGCTGACCAAGTCTGCAAAATTAGTACGGGCCCGTACCGTCGCATTAAGTGGCTGTGCCAACCGTTTTCCTTCTGTAATAATTACACATGTACCATGTTGGGATTCCCCCTCATGTATAAAGGGGAACCTTGTCACTTTGTAACACACATGATACTCAATATACAAGACCAAGAACATTCTCTGCCTTCTAACTCAAACATTCTTTAAAATTGTCTCATTGATTTATTGTCTTTCATTTTATTGTTCATTATTTTTTCTTCATTCGTTGCTCATTATTGATCATAAGGAGGCCACCCCAGAAGCCTTCAACGTTGTCGAATCACATTCGACTCTCCGTTAACGAGCCCCCGAACTCTACCTCGAGGCCCTTTCAGATCGACCTCGAGATCCTATTTTCTTGCTGCTCGGTTTGCGTAATCTCGTTATCCCTCGCTTTTATTTCGTTTTCTCACCTCTCATTTAGCATCTATTGCCTAAATAACTGGTATTAAAATAGATCACGTATTTTTAGAACCACTAAATCAAATATAATTGTAATTACCATTTTCAAGATAAACAAAGTAGATTTATTATTACTGTTCTGTTAGCAAAAAATATACTTATTAATTTCTTCTACATTTTCTTATTGCATGAATTAGTTTAATATATTAGTCATTTTACCATACTATTTTAAAATATTAAATATAGAAACTCAAATTTTTATCAATTTTGGTTCATGAAACTGGGCTTTTTACAAGCCAACTGATGTAGCAGACTTTAATACAATTTCAGGCCCAAACCAATTGGGTCCCTGGAATTGTATCTTAGGTTTCAGTCTTTAAATTAAGCAAACAATTTGATTAGAGCTAATCACTTTAAGATTTGAAAATACAAATGAGTTTTAAACTAAGCACTTTAACATAAGCTAATAAGAAATAAAAGACTTAGGCAAATCAGTAGGAAATTATCCTAATTCAATAAAAAAATTTATTTATTTTATTCAAAAACTCTTTGCACTTCTTTTTCAAAAGATACAAATATATAGGTAAGACTCTACAAATGTCATTACAGATTTTATCTCAAACTCCTTCAAACAAATATGCATTGGGCCAGAGTCATTTGGACTCATTATCAGGTCCAAATCCTCCCGAATTAAATTCCTTTAGTTAATTGAATGCTTGATAATTTGCATCTGGGCCAGAGTCCAATTGGACTCAAACAGGCCCAATTTCCGTTCAAGTTAATTTAGTAGCATAGTCTAGATAATGGAAAATATTATCTTGGGCCAGAGTCCATTTGGAATCAATCCTTATTAGGCCCCAAACTTTAAAATTTGGGCCTGATATGCAGTTTATACTTAAGCTTCCCTATTTGATTTAAAAAAATATATATCACATAGTATTGAGTCTTTACACCTAGTCACACGACATAAGGTATTTAGCTTAATAGACATAAGCATAACTTCAGGTACTCATAATCGAACTAATTATTGCAATTATGTACGCGCAAGCCTGACATAGTTATGATGCCCAAAACAAAACCAAGGTACATGTTCACGTGACCATGGTCAAAAAATCTTAGTAAATAAAACGCCTTAATCAAAAACTCGTAGAAGTGCTTTAGGTACGGATTTTAAAATCATTATCGTGATTACATACATGTTCACATGACGATGGTCCCGATTTTCAAATAAATTCAACTACGCGTTCGCGCGAATTTGACTATTTTTTCTTAAATAAACCAAATGTCGTGAGTTGTGTACACGTACGCGTGACATGATTTTTGACACACCAAACTAAACAGGTATACATACACGTAACTCACACTAAGATAATCTTTTAGATAAATCAAGTAGTTAAAAGCGGTAAAAGGTAAATACACATAGGTCCTAAAATGATTAGTAGATAAAATAAGCCAAGTATAAATCATTAAGAGGCCGTGCTAGAACCACGGAATTTGGGAGTGTCTATCACCTTCTCTCGGGTTAACATAATTCCTCACCCGGTCTTCTAGTTGCGCCGACTTTTAACGGAGTCAAAATTTCATCGATTTGGGATTCTTTAAAATATACCGGTGACTTGGGACATCATAAATATTCCAAGTGGCGACTCTAAAATAAAAAATAATCCCAATAAGATTAATGCCACTTAAATTGAAAAAACTCCCTTATCCCACCCCTATTGGGAAAAAGGAGGTTTGACAGCTCCGGCGACTCTGTTGGGGATCGAACCCAGAATCTCTGGTTCAGTGTTCAAGAATTCGAGCTTTTAATATAATTTTTACTTAGCTTTATTGATTGTGATATTACTGTATTTTGTGGGCCTAATATGCTAATTGCTACTCATTTACCGCTTTGATATTATTTGAATTGTATTAAACTGCCTTCTTACGCCTCCCTTCTGAGTCTTCTAAAAAATGGTGCACACGTTCGCGTGGCCCGCCTTTTCGTTAGAAGTCATACCAAACAAGAACGAGGATGGATCAGCCACTAGGCCAGGTAGACTTTCGTGCTCCCGGTACGCCACCCCCACCTCGGCTCGAGTTGTCTGCTCGGGTAAGCCAGGTCTAGAACACATCCCCAGGTTTAAACCTAGAATAACAAAACCCCATGTCGGATCCCTAGTAGGAATGATTATTTGCATCACGTGCATTTGACTTAGGGGACTCAACACAGGGGTTGGGTCCGTCTAGGACATGTGTATCCGAAATAAAAGACCATCATGGTGCATCTTACCTGCTATGTGTGCATTTATTTGTTTCGGCTTGTGTGTTGACCAGTTAAGGAAATAAAAATAACATAAAAACCACGAGTGAGGTAGAATGGAAATTTCACTATGGTTTGAAAACCTGTATTTGAAAATGCCTTGAAACTCTGCCGAAATTTTTGAAAAAGAAAGAGAAAGAAAATGTATCTAAAAAAGGTAGTGAATCAATATCTTGTTTTTTCTAATTATGTCAAAACTAACAGAACTACGCGGGTCTGATTCTCACTGGATGTGAGATACGTAGGCAACCCTCATCAGTACTGACCTTTATTTTTTTTCCAAAACAAATAAATAAAGTATGCCTGTTGGTCAAAAATAAAATCGACCCAGCTTCAGTTAAGTCTTGCGTCGTTATTGCCGGGATAGCCTTAGAACACCTTACATTTTCGTAGGGCTGTTTTCGCTAAGAATGGACATGTCTGTCAATAAATAAATATTTTTCCTAGAAAAGCGCCTTACTTCGGCCTAAAAGCTTTATTCAAAAGTAAGAAGGGGCCACTATTGCAAAAATTACCGTTTTGGTCGATGCTGCGCAAATAACTATCTTTAGGTGAGTTTTCTTTAAAAATGGTCTTTGTAAAAAGAGTCTGTTGGTCTCGTCTTTCAAAATTAGAGTCAACCTTAACCCTACCAACTCATAGGTACAGAATGAATGCCGTCAAGAATCCACCATTGAATGCCGTGGAGAAAGCACCACTACAGCTCCAAATGTTGTGGTATCATAGACAAAGAGGGTCAAGACTGGTTAGTCGAACATTAGGGTGCTCTCACCGATATCATGAAATTTAAGCCACGAAATGACCTAATCAAGGCTTTAGTGACCTTTTGGGATCCTGTCCGTAATGTCTTCCGCTTCTCAGACTTAGAGGTCACTCCCACCTTGGAGGAAATAACGAGGTATACAAGTTTTGGTGGAGGTTTGAGAAACCAACAAGTTTTCTTCTCGAGGCCAATGTCAGTACGATGTTTCTTTGATATCATGAACATCAGTAAGCAAATAAGAAATAACCATGTAAATCGAGGACTACTGCTCATTCTACTTCATGTACTCCAGGTATGGGCATCCAGAGGGGTTTGAAACAGATGAAAAAGGGTTGAACAACAAACAAAGCAAAGACACTTGGAAAATTCACCGTCGTTTTGCCTTCATAGTGGCATTTCTGGGTGTTATGGTCTTCCCAAATGAAAAAGGGGACAGTTGATATCCGTAAGGATAGAATTGCCCAAGTCCTAACTACCAAGGAAGATGACACACTCTCTCTACCAATACTGTCGGATATCTATCAGACATTGACACGGTGTAAGTCGGGGGCGACATTCTTCGAAGGTTGCAACATTCTCTTGCAAATGTGGCACCTTCGCCATCATCCAAAATTTATGAACTATGGTCCAAGTAAGAGCAAATTCATTGAAAGCTATGAAGAAAGAGTGAAAGATTATAATTCCCCAGAAGGGGTTGAAGCTTGGATCTTCCACTTGATAGCTTTAAAGGAAAATCAGATTGAGTGGTCTCTAGGATGGCTCCCGGTGAGGGAAGTTATACATATGTCATCCACCAAGAGTTATTTTCTATTGACGGGCTTAAGAAGTGTTCAACCATATGCACCCCAAAGGGTCCCGAGGCAATTCAGAAGATATCAAGTAGTACTTGAGGATGAAGACTTAAGTATCCAAGTTATTGAGCTATATCCTGAAGCCCTACTTCTTGAAGCTTTAATTCAACAAGTCTGGAATGAGTGCCGATATTTGAAAGAGGATACCCAAGTACTTGACCTCGCCAAAGGTGAAGTAGATCTATGATATGCCGTATGGTTTGAGAAAAGGAATTGCATTGATGAGGAACAAGAGCTCGAGCTAGAAAGGCCCGCAAAGAGGCCTCATGTTCACGATTTTGATGAAAAAAATCCATGAAGGTTGGCCTGGGGAGAAAAAGAAAAGAAATATCAAGCCACTATCCATGCCTTGGAGGAAAAACTGAGGAATCTCACATTTGACAATGACTTACAGGCACATGTAGTTGAAGGTGAAAAGAGACAATTAACCCGAGAGAATGAGGCGCTCCAAGCCCAACTCCGAAATATGAGGATAGCCGCCGAAACGCCTGTAAGAAGCGAGAGAGATGAAAAGATGATCAACAACTTAAGAACGAAGGTCCACGACTATGCAGCTGATTTGATAAAAACCGAAAAAGATTTGCTATATGCTCAAACAAAGCTAGCTAAGGGAGCAGAAGAATATGCCCACCATTTGAGACAGAAATATGGCAAAAAATAGCCATCTAAAGGAAAAGCTGTTTTCCCTTGGGAATGAAATTGTCCAGCAAATAAAAGATTTTAAAGAAGAAAAAGAGCATTACTATGCACTAATTTTCCTATTAGAAGAAAGCGTGATATAATTATAGGACCAAAAAAACACAAGTGTACAAGTGTTGGAAGCCCGGGCACAGCAAATTGGGCATCTCCTTCAAGAGAAAGGAGTCATCAGAACCAGGATTAAGGAAATAACTGACTATGTCGTGATGAAATGTCATGAGTGTGAAGATATGACTAGGTCCATGTTTTTCTCTTCTATGATGACCTTCATCTACCAAGTAATGGATGACTTGGACCGTCTTCAAGAAGACATTGCACGAAGGCCCGCACAAAGACCTTCCAATGCCTTACAGGCTCTAAGAAGACCAGTAGAAGCCCTCATGTACTTTTGATTATCCATTTTTCAAGTCTGTACTTTACTGCTTTCTAGAGTTTTAAATTGCTTTGTCGTCGTTATGAGTCTGTATTGTTTTTCCCCTATTGTTGTCAGTACTTTAATTCCCTGTAATGAAAAACCAAAAAGTGATATCCTTTATTAATGAAATGAAAAAATGTACTTTTTTACTTAATATCTATTCCCTGAACTACCTAATGATCTGATTCATGCGGTGTCATGATACGTAGGCAATCCATATAGGATTCAATCATAACCCTAAAAGAAAATAGTTGATAAAGTGGAGACAATAAAGTTGGGATGAAACACAGCCGTCACAAAACATCTTAGAAAAACGTTTAACTGCTTAGGTGAATTACATCCCCCAATATGCGATTCCTTATGTGTTAAATATCTCAAACTAACTGGTTTGTTTTATGTTCTTTAAAAGAACAAGTTCTATTTTTAGGTGGTTGGTTTTGTGGTGATAATATGGATTCACACCCTTATTTCACGAGATCTAAAGTAAGTATCTCCATGGCCTCAGAAAGTCATCTACTTATGGTTGAGCCTGAGGATAGCCCTGCATCGGTTATCCCATAACCAGAGTCAGCAACTGCTAAGGAGAATAGAAGGCTAAGATGGCGCATGCTAGAAGTGTGGGATGCATGGTCCTGGCTGGGAGCCACCCAGTACTATCCCTGGTTTCCCCGAGTTGATCCCAAGTACGAGAGGACCTACTATTGTCCCTATCTCAGTACCCAACCCATCCATGCCATTTGGGTTCCCCACCATGTCAACGAACTTCACTGGAATGCCTTCTGAGGTTCTCCCCCAGGCACCATCTTCATAAATACCATCTACTGTGTTCACATCACCACCATCCACTAGTATGGCACAACCAACACTGCCTCGACAAATCTTTGAACCATCAACCTTCACATTCCAAGCTCCCAGTTCCAATTGGACACTGCTCGGGTTACCCCGAATTACTATCCTCAGCACCCACAATTTTAATCTCCCGCAGAATAGGAGAGAGTCGTGAGGAATCATGAACAAGAGGATATAGCACGAAAAATGAAAAGCGTTGAGCAAAGCCTCAAGAATATACAGGGTCTGAGTGGCCAAAAAAGTGTGTCATATGCAGATTTGTGCATGTTCCCTCACGTGAATTTACATGTGGGCTTTAAGACTCCAAAGTTTGAAATATATGACGGGCATGGAGACCCGATTGCTCACTTAAAGTGATACTGTAACCAGCTGAGAGGTGCTGGTTGAAAAGAGGAGCTGTTAATGGACTACTTCGGATAGAGCCTCACAAAAATTGCCTGTGAATGGTATATAGACCAAGAAATCTCCCATTGGCACATATGGGATGACCTGGCCCGGGATTTTGTAATGCAGTTCCAATAAAATGTGGACATAGCTCCAGACAGAAATTCTTTGTCTAACCTCAAAAATAAAGCCTCGGAAAGCTTCCAAGAATACGCTATCAAATGGCATGAACAAGCGGCCAGGGTGAAAGCCCCGATGGATGAGGTCGAGATGGTCAGTGTCTTCTTACAAGCCCAAGAGGCTGATTATTTTCAAAATACGATGTCTGCCATGGGCAAACCATTCGCAGAGGCCATCAAAATTGGCGAAATGGTAGAAAACGGCTTGAAAACAAGCCGCATATTAAGTCAATCAGCTTTAAGAGCCACATCCCAAGCCATTCAGGGCGGCTCGGGAGGTTTAGCAAGATAGAAGAAAACGAAGAGGGAGCCATGATGGTTTCAAGCTGAAGAAGCTCTCGGCGACCCCGTGATTATTCTGGTCCACCTTCCAGGCCCCGAAGCATTATTACCCTTACCAGGATACATCCTATGCTATGGCCCCTCATCCTTATGCAGTAATGAACACCCCACCATGCACTCGGCCACATCAACATTATAATCAGAACAAAGCTCCACCTCCAAGAAACAACCTTCCTCACCAAGCCCTGTATAATCCCCGTCTACCACATAATAATTACCAATACAATACCCGTACCCGTGAACCACCCAGAAAGACTAACTTCACACCCATTGGTGAGTCATATTCCAGCCTCTTCCCAAAATTAGTCCAAATGGGTCTGTTGCAGCCTTCCGCCGAAATGACTTGCCTCCCAAAGGAGCCGCCCACAACAAGGCCCTTCACTTGACTGTCAAGAGTGAGGGATATTATGTGAAAAGGGTAATGTTGGACAACGGATATGGAGTTGATATTTGCCCTCTATCAACATTACAAAGGATGGAAATTGGGGCTGAATGGATAAGACCAAACAATGTTTGCATGCATGCTTTCGACAGTGTCAAGAGGGATACTATAGGAGAAATTAACTTAATCTTAACCATTGGAACCGTAGATTTTGAAGTAACATTCCAAGTTCTTGGACATGGAAATGTCCTATAACTTTCTATTAGGAAGACCTTGGATCCATGCAGCGGGAGCCGTGCCCTCTACTCTTCATCAAATGGTCAAGTTCGAATATGAGAACCAAGAAATAGTTTTCCATGGAGAAGATGAATATTCAATCTACAAGGATCCATCAAACCCATGTCTCGAGGCAAGAGAGGGAAGCGAGAACATCGTTCACCAAGCATTTGAAATTGTGCTCGACGATCAATGCGAGGAAAGAACCCCATATCCTCAACCTTGTTTATCAAACGCATCAATCATGGTTGCAAGAGAAATGATCAAACTTGGACACAAACCTAGAAAAAGGGCTCGGGATATCCTTACAGGGCATCACGGAACCCGTTACCTTGGCAGCCAACAAGAAATTCTTTAGCATAAGTTTCCAGGCTAACGATGCTGACAAAAAATGGGCTGATAAACACAAGAAAAATGGATGGGTTTTACCTCTGCCAATCCCGCACCTCGCCATATCGTTTGTTAATCCAAGGTATATAGAAGAGGAAGAGGAGGCCTTACGAAATTGATGATATTTGTGACGCAATGAGGCAAATGCTCTACGAAGTCCACACGTTTCAACCATGCAAAGGCTCGAGCACAGCTGAGGTGCAATACATGGGGCCCAATGCTATGTTGCAGAACTGGAAAGCTACTCCATTCCCAGTCAGGCAGGAATCTCGGTAGTTCAGTGTTTCCATTTTTCTGCATTCCGAGTTATTTCAGGGTGTAACTCGAATCTTTTTAGTTTCTGTTGTCTTTTTCTTTAAATTCCAATGTAAACCCTCCTATCTTCAAAATTTAATGAAATGAAATCAATATTTCATCATCTATGAATCTTTTCCTATAATTCTTTCTGATTTTGTTTTTTTTCTTATCTTCCTCTTTTCAGTTCCAATAATGTGGACTTACATAACATGACATGCTTGTGGACTTCATGCCCAGATCTTAAAACGCTCTCTAACTGCGAAATATTGAATCAAGAGATCGAATTTGATGAAGATGAGGCAATTAGAGAAATAAATCGATAATTGGAACAATTTGAGAATAAGCCTAAGCCAAACCTAAATGAAACCGAGCCAATTAATTTGGGCAATTCAGATGAGGTAAGGGAGACCATGATAAGCAATCACGACGAGGAAAAAAGTAGAGACGCATTGATATAACTCTTGTTTGAATTTAGAGACGTGTTTGTATGGTCCTAAGACGATATGCCAGGACTAAGTATCGATCTAGTAGTACACAAATTGTCAACTTATCCCGGTTGTCCTCCTATCCAACAAAAGCAAAGAAAATTTAAAACGGACATTAGTGACAAGATTAAAGAAGAAGTTTCCAAACAATTAAAAGCCGGTGTGATCCGAGTGGTCTGATAAACCACATGGTTGGCCAATGTAGTCTCGGTACCAAAGAAGAACGGGAACATCCTGGTATGTGTTGACTACAGAGATTTGAACAAAGCAAGTCCCAAGGACAAGTTCCTGTTACCAAACATCCACATCCCTGTCGACAAATGTGCCAAACATGAAGTACAGTCTTTTGTGGATTGTTATGCTGGGTATCACCAAGTCCCGATGGATGAAGAAGATGCAAAAGACAACCTTCACCACACCACGGGGGACTTGCTATTATAGGGTCATGCCATTCGGTTTAAAAAACGCCGGGGCAACTTACATGAGAGCTATGACCGTCATATTCCATGACATGATGCACCAAGAAATCGAGCTGTACATTGATGATCTAATCATTATCGAGAACACAAGAAGGCCAGGTGCGAGATTTGAGAAAGTTCTTTTAGCGTCTATGCATGTATGCCTTGAAATTAAACCCTGCCAAATGTGCATTTGAGGTTCCATCTGGAATACTCTTGGGGTTTATCGTCAGTCGGAGGGGAATTGAGTTAGATCCAACAAATATAAAATCTATCCGAGATTTCCACCTCCGCAAACTAAGAAAGAGGTCATGAGTTTGCTGGGAAGGTTGAATTTCATCAGTAGGTTCATCTCCAAACTTACAACCACATGTGAGCCTATATTTAAGCTGCTAAAGAAAGACACGGCGATTAAATGGACAGATGAGTGTCAAGAAGCTTTCGACAAAATGAAAGAATATTTGTCAAATATGCCGATATTGGTTCTGCCTAAGCCTGAAAGATATTTGTTCTTATACTTGACGGTCATGGAGAATTCTTTTGGTTGTGTCCTTTGGAAGCATGATGCGATCGGGACGAAAGAGAAATCCATCTACTATTTGAGCAAGAAATTTACTGGTTATGAAGCCAAATACACTTTCCTGGAAAGAACTTGTTGTGCCCTAACCTGGGTTGCTCAAAATCTTAGACATTATTTGTTCGCCTATACCACGTACCTCATAACCAGATTGGACCCTCTAAAATACATATTCCAGAAACCGATGCCCATTGGAAGGCTAGCAAAGTGGCAAATCCTGCTCACAGAGTTCGACATTGTTTATGTCACCCGCATGGCCATGGAAGCCCAAGACTTGGTTGATCATTTAGCTGAGAACCTGGCTAATGATGAATACCAATCCTTAAGCATTTATTTCCCAGACGAGGAAGTAAATTCGGTTGAAGTAATTCCAGAAGATACTAAGACTTGGAAACTGTTCTTTGATGGAGCTGTCAACGCAAAAGGTGTTGGGATTGGAGAAATTTTGATCTCGCCCATAGGTCAGCATTATCCAGCTACAAACCGTCTTCGATTCTTTTGTACAAATAACACGGCTAAATATGAAGCTTGCATCATGGGCATGCACATGGAAATTGACATGGATGTATAATAATCATTAATCATGGGAGACTCTGATTTGATCATTCGGCAAGCACAAGACTAATGTGAAACTCGAGTTATCAAGCTTATCCCATATAGACAACATGTGGAAGATCTTAGAAAATGGTTCAAATCTTTTGAATTCAGGTATATTCCTTGATTCCGCAATGAGTTAGACGCACTAGCTACCTTAGTGGTAATGCTACCGTATCCGGGCAATGTCCCTATTTACCCGTTAGAGATTCAAATCCGAGAAAGACATGGTTATTGCAATACAGTTGAAGTAGAACCAGATGTCCATCAATGGTATGATGATATTAAAAGGTTCTTGAAAACAAAGGAATACTCGGAGCAGGCTAATGGAAACCAAAAGAGAACCATTAGAAGGCTTGCCAGCAGTTTCTTCTTAAGCGAAGAAGTGTTGTATAAGAGAACTCCAGATTTGAATCTGTTAAGATGTGTAGATGCCAAAGAGACTAAAAAGATCATGAACGAAGTGCATTCAGAAGTATGTGGTCCCCATATGAACGGATATGTCCTTGCAAAGAAAATCCTGCGGGTAGGTTATTACTGGATGACCATGGAAAATGATTGTTTTGGTTTTGTCCGGAAGTGCCATCAGTGTCAGATACACGATGACCTGATTCATGCACCGCCATTAGAGTTGCATAGTATGTCAATACCTTGGCCATTTGTTGCTTGGGATATGGATTTCATCGGGCCGATTGAACCAAAAGCCTTAAATAGGCACATATTCATCCCGGTTGCCATTGAATATTTCACAAAATAGGTCGAAGCGGTTACCTATAAAGCCATCACCAAGAAAGCAGTGGTGGACTTTGTACACTCCAAAATAATTTGTTCTTTTGGTATTCCAAAATCTATCATTACCGACAACACTGGAAATCTGAACCGTCACTTGATGAGGGAGGTATGCGAGTAGTTTAAAATTACCCATCACATTTCTACCCCTTACCGGTCCAAAGCCAATGGCACCATTGAAGCAGCAAATAAAAACATTAAGAAAATTCTCAGGAAAATGATCCAATGTTCTAGACAATGGCACGAGAAGCTGCCTTTCACATTATTGGGATAACGCACGACCGTGCGCACGTCAGTCAGGGCTATGCCTTATTTATTGTTTTATGGCAATGAAGTCGTAATACCCCCAGAAGTCAAAATTCCTTCTTTTGAATTTGAAGCTGAAATCAAGGATGATGAATGGGTCAAAACCCGACTAGAACAATTGACCATGATTGATGAAAATCGAATGGCCGCGATTTGTCACAGGTAGTTGTACCAACAAAGAATGGCCGGGCTTACAACAAGAAAGTGCGGCCTAAAAACTTCAAAGTGGGGAAAATTTTCCTAAGACGTATTCTCCAGCATCATGAAGAAGCAATAGGAAAGTTCGCTCCAAATTGGAAAGGTTCGTACATCATAAGAAAACTATTGCCAAAAGGGGAATTATATCTAGGAGATATTGAAGGAAATGATCCCGAAACAGTTGTCAATGCAGATGCAGTCAAGACGTATTTTGTTTAACCCTTTCGCGGTCTTGATACTGTCCGATTGGGATGACAAAAGATTTCATTCTCGCTATCCAAACACTATCAAATTTTGTAAACCCTTTGAGTCGGTTACTCTTCTTTCATCACCCTTCTTAGAACCGAAGTAAGAAGAAAAATCAAGAACAAAAACAAAACAAAAACAAATGTTTCCTTGAACTATATTCGACTTGATTCTGAAAGGATACGTAGGCAACCTCTCTCTGGGGTTCAGTCAGAACAAAATAAAAATCCAAATTCCCCCGAAGATGAAACTGGGGCAGAATTTATAACGGTTCATCGATACTTTCGTCTAAAAGGTTCCAAAGTTGTAATTTACTGAAAATTCTTTTCACCCAAATCTGTTCAAGTCCTTCCGATCAATCGGTAAAGATGTCCAAAATTGGAAGATATGGTTACATGGATATGATAGAACCGAATGAGAGAAATAAAATGAGAGAGTCTTATAAGTGAAAACCCACACGGGCACCACAAGGTGATGGTAAGAAGAGAAGCTAAAAATGAGAGAATCTTATTAGTGAAAACTCACAAAGAGCACTATAAGGTGACGACGAGAAGAGAAATGGCAGAGGTTAGCTGGTGAAAACACACAAAGGGAACCACTGATCGAAAAAGAGGACAATTAGTCACGGACATGGGCGCAGTCCTGGTTAAGGTTTCCCAATCTCGAGGTTAAGCTATGATGGATGAGAGTTAGATGGTTCACACAGATCGGGCATCCAGTCCAAGAGGCATGTCATGTTTATTGAAGTCCGCATACACTTCAGATAAGTCCTTCTTTCCTTTCCCCGAAAGGAATACCTCTTGTATAAATTCATTCATCCATCATGTCATTTATTTTCTTTCAATCCCTTTCGGGTTAATTCTATTCTAAATGAAGACAAAGAAGGATGACAAGACTGATCTATAAGGTTCTCGTTTGGTACGAGCTAGTACGCAAAAGCATCCATCCTCGGCAGGTGCATCGAGTCGACCTCGACCGGCCATGATGGCTGATGTTTGGAAATCAAGAATTCTCGAAAGGAAAGGGAGTAAAGTCAAGATGCCACAAAGGCAAAATAATGTTAAAGAAGGTTAAGTCCCACGTGATTAACCGTCTTGGTAAGATTTTGGAAAAGTCAAGATCTCCAGGGTTAGAAATGAAACCAAGTGCAACAGGAAACTGTTCAAACTGATAAACTGTTCTTTATTTGAAGAAAACAGGAAACAAGTGCAACCCGAAAGCAACTTTGCAAGAAGCAGGGGCAATCGGAAGAAATTGCGCAAGGGCTAGAAACAACTTTGCAAAAAACGACTTCAAAAGAGAAGTATCCTCCAAATTTTTTTCCGCATTCACATATTCTCTGAAAACAAAAGAAGAAAATAAGATATGATGTTGAAAATAATTCAAAATAAAGGTAGTATAGGGCCTCCAATCCCTAGCTACGTCTCTTCCAACATAGGGCTTCCAATCCCTAGTTGATGCCTAAATAGGGTCTCCATTCCCTAGTTGATGCCAACACAACTCGATGCCAACATAGGATCTTCCATTCCTTAGTTAATGACTTTCCAACATAGGGTCCCACTCTCTAGTTGATGCCAACATAACCTGATGACTTTCCAACATAGGTTCGCACTACCTAGTTGATTCCAACATAACCTGATGACTTTCCAACATAGAGGCCCACTTCCTAGTTGATGCCGACATAACTCGATGCTAATATAGGATATTCCATTCCTTAGTTGATGACTTTCCAACATAGGGTCCCACTCCCTAGTTGATGCCAGCATAACCTAATGACTTTCCAACATAGGGTTCCACTCCCTAGTTGATGCCAGCATAACCTGATGACTTTCAAACACAGGGTCCCACTTCCTAGTTGATGCCAGCATAACCTGATGATTTTCCAACGTAGGGTTCCACTCCATAGTTGATGCCAACATAACCTGATGACTTTCCATCATAGGTTCTCACTCCCTAGTTGATGCGAGCATAACCTGATGACTTTCCAGCATAGGGTCTCACTCTCTAGTTGATGCTAGCATAACCTGATGACTTTCCAAAATAGAGTCCCATTCTCTAGTTGATTCCAACATAACCTGATGAATTTCCAACATAGGGTCCCACTCCTTAGTTGATGCCAGCATAACCTGATGACTTTCCAACATATGGTTCCCACTCCCAGTTGATGCCAACATAACCTTATGACTCCAACATAGGGTCCCACTCCCTAGTTGCTGCCAACATAACCTGGTGATTGTTCCAACATAGGGTCTGCAATACCTAGTTGAATTTACTTTTAGACATAGGGTCTCCACTCTCTAGTCCACATTTACTCCGGGTACACCATTCCCTCTTATTACCACTTTCAATAATGAAGTAGTATAGGATTTCATTACAATAACTCACGAAATTTTCCTACTAAAAACTGGGGTAGAAAATTTTGTTCGTTTGTTTTGATTCCTGAGAAGGTTATACCTTTAAAGCACTGGGTTTGAGACAACCAAAAGAAACAAGTCTCAATCCAGAATAAAAGAAAAGAAGAAGAAGGAAAGCTGAACCCAAATTACAGAAGTGGAGAAGATGTGGACTGCTCAGGACAAGATTGAAGTCACCAGTTTTGTATATCCCGTCTTGGTCCGAAAAGATGAAGAAGATTGAACCAGCACCTGCAGCTAATAAGCATCAAGATCTAGATAAGAGTCTGCATAAATAAACCATCCACGACTCAAGACCAAGCTTCAGAAAATTTACAGATAGGGATCTTGTAACTCTTAGCTGATAGTCTTTGTTAGTTTTCTTCGTCTTTACGTTGGTGAAATAAGGAGCTCATCAGCAGTAGCAACAACAACAACATCGAAGTCACAGCTTTCGGGTAGTCCCAGCTACCAAAACTTCTAGAACTACACTGACCTGATTTCTTTATAGCCAAGGATATGTAGGCAACCTTTGAAGCAAGGTTCGGTCAAACTTTTCCAAATTTCTTCCCATGGAGTACTAAAACGAGTAAAATTTGTTCGTGATTGCTCACTTCGTCTTTGCCCGAAAACTCTGCGTGTTTCCGAGCAAAGAGGGGCAGGTGTGGGCATGTAATTTTTACCCTACACAAAATACTCATACAAAATTAATAAACAAATTAGCCTTATTTATTTTTAGATTTTTTTGAAAGATTTTTGGCTATTATTTGAGATTATTTGCATTTCTAGTTGCATTTTTTCATTTTTAAAGTTATGAAAACTAACAATAAATATTCAAACCTTCATCATCTTGCATTATTAGGTTTTTAATACTTAATTGTGTAGCTTAATCATATTATTAAAAGAAAATCACAAAAAATATTTATTTTTGACATTTTTTAGTTTCAATGTTAAAACTAGTAATTTTTTTTAAACTTAAGATTGACTAATTGTGTAAATAATATAAAAAGATAATTAGTGTAATTTTATAATCTTGATAATTTAGTGTTTAATTTTGGGTTTAATTAAAATTAGTCAGGTTTTAAAATTAATTAAAATGAGATTTAATAACTTAAAACCGGACTGGGCCAAGTCATTTTAAAAACGGAAAAGGGCCAATTATACCCCTCTACTTTCAAATATTGTTTACTTGTACCCTTCGTTATACTATTGGGCTATCCATACCCCTACCGTCATACTCTGAACCAAAATTGCCCCTAATTTGGACGGAATGCCACGTGGCAACTCCTGAATAAATTTTCCACTTTTATTTCATACCCGATCCGCTACCCATATAAACCCCTAACCCGACCCAACTAAAACCCAACCCACCCTAAAATTTACCAACAAATGCACGAATTACACCACAAAAATTACACTGGTCTAGTTATTAAGCAACAAGGGAATTTAGAAGTTAAACATAAAATCACAGACAATATTCTTGAAACATGGCTTAGAATTAGTGACACCTGAAATATGGTCAACTATCTATCAAGATTACAAGAAAAAAAAATTATCGGTCATCATCCACTCTGCTTTAATCAACTTATACCTGATCAAAGGGGTCAGCGGTGACCTCCTCCTCAAGCAGCGCAGAAGAAATATAGTTCTCCCTCATAGATGATATGTCAATTTTTGGAGGCTTTCCAATTCGGACGCACATGGAAGTGCCAGGATATGCTGGTAGTTGGAGATTGAATTTGTTTTTAATGGATGGTGGAACTAATCTGCCACCTAAAAAGTGGTGCGGGCCAGAAAACCTTTTGGCACACAGCTTAGGGGCAGTTGGAGAAACCTACATTCAAAATTTGTTAGAATACGATGGCGGACATTATCCCGCTGTTAATCATTCGCCTTGGAATGGTTTAAGCTTAACAGATTTTGGGATGTCATTTTCCCTCTTTATTGTTGGACTCTCTCTTGGACTTGCATACAAGAACTTGCCCAACAGATTGATCATCACTAGAAAAGCAATATACCGTGCACTTAAGCTTTTCATTATTGGACTTTTTCTTCAAGGTGGCTATTTTCATGGTCTCAAAAATCTAACTTATGGAGTGGATATTGAGAATATTAGATGGATGGGTATATTGCAGTTTCATTTTTGGTTGCAGCAATGTGTGAAATTTACCGAAGAAGATCAGTGTAATTCTTGTGTTTGTTGGTAGATTTTAGGGTGGGTTGGGTTTTAGTTGGGTTGGGTTAGGGGTTTAATTGGGTAGCGGATCGGGTATGAAATAAAAGTGGGAAGTTTTATTCAAGAGCTGACACGTGGCACTCCGTCCAAATTAGTCAATTTTTCTTTAAAGTATGACGGCAGGGGTATGGATAGCCCAATAGTATATCAAAGGGTACAAGTAAACAATATTTGAAAGTAGAGGGGTATAATTAGCCCTTTTCCGTTTTAAAAACTAGTCCAATCCCCAATGTAATTCAAAACCACCCAAGCCTAACCCCCTAAAACCGGTCCAGGCCCCCCTCTTACCATCACGACCCCATTTTAACATCATGCCATCTCAACCGTTGATCATTACAGATCCAACGACTGAGAACTCCATTCCCCATTCCCTTATTTATGTCCTAACACCCTCTTACCCCCTCATTTCATTCCCCCATCTCTCACATCTCTCTCTCAGCCGGCCTAACTTCCCCTCTCCAAATCCTAGCCACCCTATCTTCCTCCGTCCTAACACCCCAACCCCTAGCCACCATCTCCGCCCATAACCACCACCAAACCCTAGCCGCCCTAGAATCCTCTTACCACGCCGCCGCCGAAAATCGCATAAGGCGGCGACAAAGACCAAAAGCAGCCCAAATCAACCCCACTCTCTCCCATATTCCTCCTAAACCTCACCTCACACCAAAAACCCCCCATAAAAAACCAACCGATTCTACACCTAAAAAACGGTCGAAACCCTAGTGCCGCCGCCAGAAATCGCCTAAGGCGGAGGTGGAACTCTGAACTCACTTAAACTCACCCCATACCTTCCTCTAACTCTCTTAAACCTCATCTCACCAAACAAATCCCCCAAAACCCCACCAATAATCATAGATCTTAGATATAGTGTCTCTGAAATCCTATATCTGTTTTTCAAAACCCTAAATCCAACCTATTCCGTTAAAATTTCTCCTGTCAAGATCTCCCATCAAGGATCTCAGATCCCAGATGGGAGTCTTGGCACAAATTTTTTTTCATGGCTAGATTCCCTTTTTTATTTTATTTTATTTACTTTATTCTTTATTTATTTTACAGTTCTTAGATATTTTCTGTCTTTTTTTTTATTTTTCCTTTATTTTTTCTATTATTGCGTGTTTATCCTCATATTTTGTGCTTTAGTTGTTACTGTTTTTATTATTTGTCAGTTATACACTGTTTAAATTAATTAGTTGATTAAGATAATAAATAAAATCAGTTCTTAAATATATTATGTTTACTACGTGTTTATTATTATTCTAGTGATGTTACTGTTTTTATTTATTATTGCTCATTAAATTAATTAATTAATTAACTGGACTTAATTAGATAAAGTAAAATCATTGGTAGCTTAACTTCTTTTTTTACTGTTCTTATTTTTATATGTTTTACCTTTATTGTTGGTTAAGAATTGGGCCTCACTGAAGTGGCCTGTTTCATTTGGCCCATAGCTTTGTTAAAAGTTTAAAAGCTCAGGCGAAGAGTCACCTGACTCAGGCCTAGAACCAATATGGTTCTGAGGAAAAGCCAAGGCCCTTAAGGGTCAAATTTGGAAATCCTAATTCTGAAATTATTCATAAAACACTAGAACCTTATAGAATAGGGACAACTGTCCCAATGCTGAGTAGGAAAATAGAAATAAGATCCAAAAATATCCAGAGTTTGGACACTTGTCCATTTTCCGAGATAAGGAAGGTACTAGAAATTGGACAGCGGTCCATTTCTGTTAAGAAAGATGTCATTTTTCCCTAATTTATAGGGAATTCTAGCAGATTCTTTGCACCTTAATTCTTATCCATTTTCACTCCCTCACTCTATAAATACACTCTTTCTTTTTTATTATATAGATAGATACACATTATTATATAGTTAATTATTTACATTGTTTTAGGCCATTTAAGCTATGTTATTTTTATTGTTAAAGTGTTCAGCAAATTACAAAATCTGTTTAAAGCTTTTTATGTTCATGAGATACGTACACTCGTATGTGGTAGTAGAAACAAAGGAAAAGAAGTCTAGAAAATTTGTTCAAGTAGTAACAAGTAGATTTATTATTAATGTTCAGTTAGAAAAAAATATACTAATTTAATTTCTGCTACATTTTCTTATGCCATGAATTAGTTTAATATATTAGTTATTTTACCATACTGTTTTAAATGATTAAATATATCAACTCAACTTTTTTATCAGTTTTGGGTCATGAAACTGGGCTTTTTACAAGCCAACTGATGTAGCAGACCTTAATACAGTTTCAGGCCCAAATCAATTGGGTCCCTGGAACTGTATCTTAGGTTTTAGTCTTTAACTTAAGCAAACAATTTGATTAGAGATAATCATTTTAAGATTTTCAAATACAAATGAGTTTTAAACTAAGAACTTTAACATAAGTTAATAAGAAATAAAAGACTTAGGCAAATCAGTAGGAAATTATCCAAATTCAACAAAAATTTTGACTTATTTTATTCAAAAACCCTTTTTACTTCTTTTCAAAATCAAACAAAAATATAGGTAAAACTTTAAAAATGTCATTACAGATTTTATCTCAAACTCTTTCAAACAAATATGCATCGGGCCAGAGTCATTTGGACTCATAATCAGACCCAAATCTTCCTAAATTAAATTCCTTTAGTTAATTAAAAGCTTGATAATTTGCATTTGGGCCAGAATCCAATTGGACTCAATCAGGCCGAATTTTTGTTTGAGTTAATTCAGTAGCATAGTCTAGATAATGGGCAATATTATCTTGGGCCAGAGTCTATTTGGACTCAGTCATTATCAGGCCCCAAACTTTAAAATCTGGGCCTGATTGGCAGTTCATACTTAAGCTACCCTATTTAATTTAAACAAATATATATCACATAGTATTGAGCCTTTGCCTAGTCACACGACATAGGTTATTTAGCTTAATAGACATAAGCATAACATCGGGTAGTCATAATCCAACTAATTATTACAATTATGTACACGCAAATGTGACATAGTGTGATGCCCAAAATAAAACCAAGGTACATGTTCGTGTGACCATGGTCAAACAATCTTAGTAAATAAAACGACTTAATCAAACACTCATAGAAATTCTTTAGCGCGTATTTTAAAATCATTATCGTGATTACATACATGTTCACATGACGGTGATCCCGATTTTGAAATAAATTCAAGGTACGTGTTCGCGCGACTTTGACTAATTTTTCTTAAATAAACAAAATGTCGTGAGTTGTATACACGTACGCGTGACTTGATTTTTGACACACCAAACTAAATGGGTAAACGTACGCGTAATTCGCACTAAGATAATCCTTTAGATAAATCAAGTAGTTAAAAGTGGTAAAAGGTAAATACACATAGGTCCTAAAATGAGTAACTAGATAAACTAAGCCAAGTATAAATCATTAAGTGACCCTGCTAGAACCACGAAATACGGGAGTGCCTAACACCTTCTCCGAGGTTAACATAATTCCTTACTCAGTCTTCTGGTTGCGCAGACTTTTAACGGAGCCAAAATTTTCTTGATTTGAGATTCTTTAAAATAAACCAGTGACTTGGGACACCATAAATATTCCAAGTGGCGACTCTAACATAAAAAATAATCCCAATTTGATTAATATCACTTAAATTGAAAAAACTTCCTTATCCCACCCCTATCGGGAAAAAGGATGTGTGACAATGTGTTTATGTGAATTTTGCAAAATGTCATATAATTCTGTCTCTATGAGGTATTACTTCAGGGTTGTTTAATTTATTTCCATGTGTGGTTCATTATTGGGTTAAGTGGTCAATCTATAATTGTTTGGCTTGGTATGACTTCATGTGTGGCCTTGGGATGTGCAAATGGACACACTCTCCTGTTTAAGATGCGTTTGGATCTGGGCTTGCTATTTCATGTGAAAGTGAGCTTATTGAAGGCCTAGCCAATACTGGGTTATTTTCATTTGGGCCTGCTTTTGGTCCTGCAATTTTTCCTTGTGTAATATTTATATTTATATTCATTTTCAGGGCCTGTAATGATTTGTAAACAAACAGCCGGGGAGTTAGTGAAATGGGGGAAGCATGTATACTGTAATTTTTGCCTAAATGGGCAAAAAGCCTGTCCATGGGCTTATTTGCTTTGCTTGATGTTTGACATGCTTTAATTCTACACACTAATAGAAATCATTCCTTTAGAAAATCACACATGTCACTTACTCAGTTTTCCTAATGCCCGTATGTTATCAAAAGCATGTTTGTTTGAGTAAATGCTTTACCTGCTCTCATGTTTACTTCTATATATTTATTAGATAGCATTACTATAGGATTGCAATAATACATGACTTTTCTAATACTCATCTAGAACCATGTCTATAAGGCTCTAATTAATTAACTAATCGACTACTTCTATTGTTCTTATTACACTGCCCGCCTAGATAACGTGATAATAGGAATATGCATGATGCATTTGTTTTTAAATACCAACTATTGCAGATCCTGCCTATAAGATACGGTTACTCGTCTATAAAGCATGTCTATTGGATCAAACACGAATAATTCCAATTTTTCTGATAGCTTGCACTGCCCCATGGCACATATAACTTAGAGATCGTGTCTATATGTTTGATAATACCGGAAATATGAAAATTCAATAATCTGAAACAACAACACTACTTGTAGGACATCTTGAACATGGATCACATAGAAGATATGTCTATAGGACTTAATGACTCTAATATGCCTTAATTCTGAAACTTTCTACTGCCTAATGCGAAATCCGCCCGCGTGCTTTTTGCTGCTTATGTGTTGAGGCTAACTTGAGCCATTTATTGACTTTAGTCCTACATGTTTTGAATGTGAGCCTAGTTTATCTTTTGAGCACCCTAAGTAAAGTCTAGAACCACCCAGATAGTAGGTCCAAAGCCTGCTGGACCACAAACATAGGACTGGTAGTGCACATATGGGACACAATGTAGGATTGAACTAGAGCACATTAGGTAAATAACTTTAACATAATAACTAGGTAGCAGAAGATGATAGTCTGTTCCCACTGAACAATATGAACAACCCCTACCCTAAGGGAGTTTCAAAGTATTATTCATTTTGCAGGGGGTCATCCTTTAGGCTAAAAAACTTAGGACCCCCTCCTTCATATGTTTATTGGCCTCGCCTTGTCTCTTTGAATATAGAATAATTAAGTTGTATGATGTAACCTCTAAAGACTTGTACTGATCATTCATATATAGTTTAATTCCTTTACATGTGCAATTTTTTTTACAACTATTTACGTTGTAGTTGAACTTTTAAATTCCCTGTCTTCCTTCACTTACATGATCATATAAGACAATCCACTAATCCCACATAGCGTGAATTTCGACCAGGACCCACAGTTATGGGCCTCAAAGAGTGACTAACACCTTCTCTTCGAGGTAATCTGAGCCCTTACCCGATCTTTGGTGACGCATACTAATTAAACAAAGTTATATTCAAATAGGTGCCCTAATGCACCATAAAAATCATTAGGTGGTGTTTTTCCTATCTTAATACGCATTTAAAAGAGTTGTCACACGTCAAAACCCCCTTTCACGAGAAAACGAGCTGCTAAAAGTACTGATGAGGCCAGGTCAAGACACCTACTAGGACAAGATAACCAAAAAGAAATATACTAACTAGAATTAACGGAGAGCGGAGAAATGAATTATAACGAAGCATCTTAACAATATAAACAAATGATAGACTTTGTAAGCATAAGGGCCACAAAAAGGGAGAAAATAAGGGGAATCCAGAATTAATCAAATACAGACAAAACTGGTAAGACAAAGGGAGAATAAAAGCAACAAGACCTTTTCAACCAATAACTCTTTTCAGTATGAAATGCACAAAAAGAATCACAATCGAGGTACCGTCTCGTATTCACATTTTTCAATCTCAATCACAATATTTCCTTATATCACCGAGGGAGCATTGCATTTAGTTTTGAAACTCATTTTTCTCGAAATAGGTACCCGCATTTTTCCCCACCTTATCACATCGTGCGACTTCAAGTATTTTCCTTACTAGAAACACGCGTATCAAGCCCACCTTATCTCACCGCTTTGACCCCTAGCCCTATACCACCACATGTGTATCAATATCACAACACAATCACAACTCGTACCACAAATGCCCATATTCCACAACATGCCACAAAGTCAACAGTATCAAAGTTTCAAAAACAAATAGACCATGGCTCAATCACAATGTGTACAAAAATCTCAACAACAACAAAATAAAAGTGAAAAGCTCAACAAGAGAGATACCTCAACAATTAACAACTTCGCCTCAATTTGGTAACGACCTTTACAACTTCAACACCAATAACTCAACAAGATTATATTCCATGAAATAACAACTCCAAGTAAGGTAGTTCAACAATTAAAGAAGTAACAAGACAATAAGAGCAAAATAACATGTAAGAGGTGGAACAAGTGCTAAACCGTCAAATAAGCATGTGAGGTAGATAAACAAATGTATGAGTGGATTAAAAATGCAAGAGTGACATGTTATAGCAACTCAACTAAAGGCATGGAAAGAGTCTCAATGGCCTGAAACGATCATATACCACATATAGACCGTGTACCCTCTCGTCACCTTGCGTAAACGGCTTGCACATAACAAAATAGCACATTCCACCCAAGTCCTAAGGGGTAGTTTCACCCCAAACAAAGTTAGGTAATATACTTACCTCAAACAAGCTAAGATGGCACACTAGTAAGACTTTTTCGTGAATATCCAAATCCGTACGACTCGAATCTAGCCAAAGTAATTTAATACCATAAATACAAACCACAAGAAACTATTCCGGATAAAGTTGAATGTTTTGAAGAAGATCAAAAAGTCAACACCAGGCCCACACCTCGAAACCCGACCAAACTTACCAAATCTGAATACCCATTCAATAACGAGTCCAACCATACTAAAATTATCAAATTCCGACCTCAAATCGACCTTCAAATCCTCAATTTATAGTTTAGGAAGTTTTCACAAAATTTTCCAATTTTTTCAACACAAAACACTAATTAAATGATAAAAACAATGATGGATTCATGAATAATAATAAAATGTGAGTCAAAAACACTTACCCCGATCAAATGCTTGAAAATACCTTCCAAAATTGCCCAAAATCGAGCTCTCTAACTCAAAAGATGAAATATAACTCTAACCCTGGATCTTCTCTATTTCAGCTCAAGCATTCCGCTTCTGCAGAAGAAAAATTGAAATGCGGCCCCAACTCAAGCCCAAAAATCTCTGCTTCTGCGGTCCACAACGTGATTCTTGCGGTTCCTCGCTCACAGTCCGCTTCTACGGAAGGGTCATCACTTCTGCGGGTGCGCACCTACGCCAGGTGTCCACACCTCTGACCTTCCCTCTCGTCAGCCTCCTTCGCTTCTGGGATCTCCCAGCCGAACCTGCAGCCAAGCCCACCGTAAGTGCGATGACTCTAGAACATCAGCTACAACAACACATCCTTCTAAGTTCTAAAATGGACCCGAATCAATCTGAATTATGCCCGGGGCTCCCGTACAAACATACCATCAAGTTCAAAAACACATAACAAACCCAATCACATCAAACATCATCAAATATATGAATAGCACCCCATTTCAAGCCCATTGAATCAATGAACATTCAACTTCTAAAACCATTGCTGAAACACATCGAACCAACTACGATTTACCTAAAATTTTGCAAACAAGTCCTTAATGACACAACAGATCTATTCCAAATCCCATAACCAATATCCGGACCCGATATCAATAAAGTCAACTCTTGGTAAAACTTGTTAACCTTCCAAACCTTCAACTTTTCAACTTCCGCTAATTCAATCCAGAACGACGTACTTACCTCCTAATCAATATTCAGACACACTTGTAAGTCCAAAATCACCATACGGAGCTATCAGAATCATCAAAACTTCATTTTGGAGTGGTCTACACAAAAGTCATACTCCAATCAACTCTTTGAACTTAAGCTTCCAACTTTGGGACTAAGTGTCCCAATTCACTCTGAAACTCACCTGATCCAAACCAACCACCTCGGCAAGTCACATAACCAGAATTGAACATAGAGGAGGCAATAAATAGGGGAACGAGGCTAAAATAATCAAAACGACTGGCCGGGTCGTTGCATCCCCCCCCTCTGCAAACAAACGTTCATCCTCGAACGGGTATAGACATAACTGAAGTGGTAAAATATGAGGATAATGGCTATGCATATGATTCTTGATCAAGTCGCATCCTCGACTAGGTGACCCCTCCATTGAACCTTCACTGAAGCAACGTTCTTTGATCTCAACTTTCGGGCATGCCTGTCCAAGATGGCCACAACTCCTCAACATAAGTCAAATCCTTTTCCAATTGGATTGAGCTGAAGTATAAAACATGAGACGGATCACCGTGATACATCCGGAGCATGGCAACATGGAACACCAGGTGAACTATAGATAAGCTAGGTGGTAATGCAAGCTTGTAGTCCACCTCTCCCACTCTCTCAAGGATCTCAAAAGGACCGATATACCTAGGGTTAAACTTGCCATTCTTCCTGAACCTCATCACACCCGTCATGGGTGAAACTCGGAGCAAAACCCTCTCTCCAACCATAAATGCTACATCACGAACTTTCCGATTGGCATAACTCTTCTGCCTAGACCGTGTTGTACGAAGCCGATCCTGGATCAACTTGAATTTCTTCAAGGCATCTCGAACCAAATATGTTCCCAACAACCTAGCCTCACCCGGCTCAAACCAACCAACGGGAGAAAGAGACCGCTCCCATATAGAGCATCATAAGGAGCCATCTGAATAATCAATTGGTAGCTTTTTTTTGTAGGAAAACTATGCAACGACAAGAATTGATCCCAAGAACCCCCGAAATCCATAACACAGGAACGAAGCATATTCTATAATATCTGAATGGTGCACTCGGATTGTTCGTACGTTTGGGGTGAAATATTGTACTCAACTTAACCCATGTTCCTAATTTACACTGTACAGCCCTCCAGAAGTGTGATGTAAACTACGTGCCCCCGTAAGATATAATGGATACCGGCACACCATAAAGTGGGACAATCTCTCAGATATAGATTTGAGCCAGCTGCTTTAAGGAATAGGTGGTCACCGCCGGAACAAAATGAGCCGACTTGGTCAACCTATCCACAATCACCCATACTAAGTCGAATTTCTTCAATGTCTATGGGAGCGCAACAACAAAGTCCATGGTAACACGCTCCTATTTCCACTCGGGAATCTCAAGTCCCTGAAGCATACCTCCAGTCTCTGATGCTCATACTTCACTTGCTGATAATTTTGGAAACGAGCCACATACTCCACTATATGTTTCTTCATTCTCCTCAATCAATAGTGATGCCTCAACTCTCAATACATCTTAGCGGCACCTAGATTAATCTAGTATCGTGAACTGTGGGCCTACTCGAGGATCAACTCACGTAACCCATCAACATTGAGCACACATTACCGGCCCTACGTCAGCAACACCCCGTAATCTTCAATAGAAACCTCCTTAGCATCACCGTGATGTACCATGTCCTTAAGGACAAGAAAATAGGGGTCATCATACTGACACTATGTAATGCGATCATATAGAGAAGATCGAGAAATCACGCAAGCAAGAACCCAACTGGGCTCCGAGACATCCAATATACCAAAATGATTTGCCAAGGCCTGAACCTCTAGGGTTAGTAGCCTTTCTGCTACTGGTAGATATGCTAAACTGCCCATGCTCTCCGCCTTTTGACTCAAGGAATCGACCACAATATTGGCCTTCTTAGAGTGATACAAAATAGTGATATCATAGTCCTAAAGATACTATAACCATCTCCACAGCCTCAAATTAAGATGTTTCTGTTTGAACAGATGCTGGAGACTCTGGTGGTTGGTATAGACCTCACATGGAACACCGGACAAGTAGTGCCTCAAAATATTCAAGGCATAAACAATAGCTGCCAATTCCAAGTCGTCGATAGGATATTTGTTCTCATGAACCTTCAGCTGCCGACACGCGTAGGCAATCACCCTACCGTCTTGCATCATCATCAAGCCAAGGAAAACACATAATGCATCACAGTACACAATGTAAGACCCCGAACCCGTAGGTAACACCAACATTGGGGTTGTAGTCAAAACAGTGTTGAAATTTTGAAAGCTCCTCTCACACTCCTCGGACCATCTGAAAGGAGCACCCTTTTTGGTTTATATAGTAATAGGTGCAACAATGGATGAGAAATCCTCTACGAAACAATGGTAATATCCAGCCAAACCAAGAAAACTCTTAATTTCAGTAGTTGAAGACAGTTTGAGCCAACTTTGAACTGCCTCAAACTTCTTCGAATCTACCTTGATCCCTTACTCGATACCACATGACCAAAAAATGCCACCGGATCGAGTCAGAATTCATACTTCGAGAACTTCACATATAACTTCTTCTCTCTTATGGTCTGTGGCACAATCCTTATAAAGCTTCTCATGACCCTCTCGGCTGCGGGAGTATACCAAGATGTTTCAACAAGCACAATGATGAATGAATTAAGATATGGCTATAATACACTATTCATTAGGTGCATAAATGTTGTTGGGGAAATGGCCAGCCCAAATGATAGTACAAGTAACTCGTAATGACCATACCCAATCCTGAAAGTAGCCTTCAAAATGTCCGTATCCCAAATCTTCAGCTGATGATACCTTGGCCTCAAATCAATCTTTGAGAACACTCTAGCACCCTGTGGATAGTCAAATAAGTCGTCTATTCACGGAAATGGTACATGTTCTTCACTGTAACCTTGTTCAGTTGTCTATAATCAATATACATGAGCGTAGAGACATCTTTCTTCTTCACAAACAGAACCAGAGCACCCTCAAGGTCCCAGGTCGAATAAAACCCTTATCAAGGAACTCTTGGAGATGCTCCTTTAACTTCTTCAACTCCGCTTGTGCCATACGATATGGTGGGATAGAAATGGACAAAGAGCCCGCCAACAAGTCTATACCAAAATCAATATCTCTATCGGGCAGCATGCTTAGAAGATCTGCAAGAAATACATCTAGGAAGTCTCTCAATACCCGAACTGACTCAAAGGTTGGAGTATAAATGCTGACATCTCTCAAAATTCAAGCCAGAACGACGTACGTACCTCCTAGATATGCCTCACATCCCTCCTAAACCATCCAATGTTCCTTAAGGAATGACACAACCCTGCTAGGAGTATAATAAAAGGCACCCCTCCACTCTAACCACGGAAAACCTGGCATGGCCAATGTCACGGTCTTGGTGTGATAGTCCAAAATAGCATGATAGGGTGACAACTAGTCAATACCCAAGATAACATCAAAATATACCATACTAAGTAACAATAGATCACTCTGGTCTCAAAACCACCAATAACAACTAAACACGATAGAAATTTTCCACAGGCGTGGATTTATATACAGGAGAACTCAAAGAATCACGAGATATATCCAAATACATAGCAAAGTAAGATGACACATATGAGTAAGTGGATCATGGATAAAATAAGACCTATGTATCCCTATGACAAACTAGAACAATACATGTGATGAATGCGTCTGATGAGACCGCCTACGTCCTACCCAAAAGCATAGAATCTGGCATGGCCTCCCCCTCTAGGGCAACACCAACCCGTTCGACCTCGACCCCTAGCTGGCTATGTAGGTTGAGCGGCAACTGGAGCAACAACCACGGTCTGAGAAGTCTGTGAACCCTATGGAATACGTGGAGCATGTGTAGTCTGTAGAGGTGTATCCCTCCTTAGTCTAGGGCAGTACCTCACCATAGGCCTGTTATCACCACACTCAAGGAAAGCTCTCGGTAGGCGTGACGGCTGAAACTGGACCTGGCCTGGTTGGCTACATTGACCATTAAAGGCACCCCGTGCAGGAGGTGCACTAGATAGTGGCTGAGCAAAAGGGCAACCTATGACCTCGGAGTAGCCAAGAACCACTAGAAGCTGGAAGTGTTGAATGGACTGGATGGCTCACACAGCCCCTACCACGACGGGCTGCAGCTGGGTGCGGGTACCCTTATATCCTCTAGAATCTCGAGTCCTCTAGGACTCCCTGTCCTTCCTCCCACGGTCCCGCATACCCTCCAACCTTGTGTAATCTCTTCCACATGCTGGTATGGAGTATCTGTCTCTAACTCTCGATTGATGCTGAATCTAATACCATAGTTAAGCTCCTTGATGAATTGGCAGACTCACTTTCTGGCTGTAGAAACCAAGGCAGGTGCATGTCTAGATAACTTGCTAAATCTAATGGCATACCCTAACACGGTCATAGTACCTTGGTGCAGCTACTCAAACTTCGTGCGCTATACATCCCGAAGGGTCTGAGAAACAAACTCTTTTAAGAACATCTCTAAAAACTGAGTCTATTTTAGTGAAGTTGCATCACCTGGGGTACCCTCCTTGTAATCCCGCCACCGCTGATACACTGCTCCTGACATCAGGAATGTAGTAAAAGCAACCCCGTTTGTTTCCACAATACCGATGGTGCGGAGAATGTGATGGCACTTCTCTAGAAAATGCTGTGCATCCTCTGTAGCTAGGTCATTGTAAGTAGGAGGTGATACTTCTTTGAACCTCTCAAGTCTAAGCTGCTCCTCCTCAGATGCCACTGCCCTAACCTCGGGCTGAACTACAACAACATGCTGCGTTGACATAACCTCCAGGACCTGATCAATGCGGACCCACTACTCTGAAGTACGGGCCATGAGAGTCTAAGCTCCTCCCCCACCCTGAGATATGACTGGTGCAAGTGGGATCAACCCTGCCTGAGCTAGAGTGCCATGCATGCTCAAGAACTGTGCTAGTGTCTCTCGAAGTGTGGGGGTGACAACAGGCACCTCGGGAGCCTGTTCCCCCATCGGAGCTACTGGTGTCTCCTCAGTCGCTGCTCGGGCAGGTGCTCTAGCTGCACCACGTGCCCCTCCTCAGCCTCTATCCTGGCCTCTTGTGACTCTAACAGAAGGCCTGGGTGTCTGATCAATGGATCCAGCAGTGTGTGTCCACACTATCTTTGAGAGAATAGAAAGACAAAGATTCAAAATTTTGAAGTCAACAAATTCGCACAATAAGTAATCAAGAAATGAAGTTTTCTAACATTTCTGTAGCCTCTCAAAGATAAGTATAGACGTCTCAGTATTGATCCCCAGAACTCTACTAAACCTGCTTATGACTCGTAACAACTATGAACCTAGAGCTCTGATACCAACTTGTTACGACCCCAGTTTCCCTCCTTAGGATGTCGTGATGGCACATAGTCTCTACGACTATGTAAACCTAACAAACAAGAATGTGACAGAAATAATGACTAAAAACAAGATATAAACTAATAAATCTCTTCAATATCTCAAAACTTAATCACAACTACAATGTCCCCAAAACCCGGCGAGACTGAATCATAAGCTCTACAAGAAGTATCAAAATATCAATATACATCACTATGTAAATAAATGATAAGCAGTAATAAAAAGGGTGACTCCTAGGCTTGCAGACGTCGGGAAGGTATACCTTGGGTCTCCAAGGATAGCAACCAATCACTAGCGTCCGACATGAGCAGATGTACCTAGATCTGCACAAAAGATGTGTAGAAGCATAGTGTGAGTACACAACAAAGGTACCCAGTAAGTATCAAGCCTAAACTCGGTAGAGTAGTGATGAGGTTAGGTCTAGACACCTACTAGGACAAGATAAACGAAACAAAATATAATAACTAGAAGTAACGGACAGCAGAGAAATGAATTATAACAAAGCAAATTAATAACAAATGACATAATTTGTAAGAATAAAGGCAACAAGAAGGGACAAATAAGGGGAAACCACAATTAATCAAACATGACAAAACTGGTAAGACAAAGGGAGAATAAAAGCAGCAAGAAATGTTCAACCAATATCTCTTTTGAGTATGAGATGGACAACAAGAATTATAACAGAGGTATCTCCTTGTATTCACATTTATCAATCTCAATCACAATGGTTCCTTATATCACCAGGGAAGCTTTGCATTGAGTTTTAAAAATTATTTTTCTTGAAATAGCTACCCGCGTTATAGCCCACCTTATCACACCGCATGGATTCAAGTAGTTCCCCTACTAGCAACAGGTGTATCAAGCCCACCTTATCTGATCGTATGCGTTTCAACCCCTAGCCTTATACCAATGCATGCATATAAATATCACAACACAATCACAACTTGCACCACAAGTACCCATATGCCACAACTTGGCACAAAATGTTTCCACAACAAATAACCCATGGCTAAATCACAATGTGTACAAGAATCTCAACAATAACAAAATAAAGGTGAATAGCTCGACAAGAGAGATACCTCAAAAATTATCAACTTCGCGTCAATGTGATAATGACTTTCAAAACTTCAACAATAATAACTCAACAAGAATATATTCCATGAAATAGCAACTCCAAGTAAGGTAGTTCAACAATTAAAGAAGTAACAAGAAAATAAGGGAAACAATAACTTCAACTAAAGGATGTAAGAGCCAAATAACAAGTCAGAGGTGGAACAAGTTCTACAATGTCAAATAACCATGTGAGAGTACATAAGCAAATATATGAGTGGATTAACATTAATAAGAGGTGACATGTTATAACAACTCAACAAAAGGCATGAAAAGAGTCTAAGGCCTCATTTTTTAAGATTAATACGTCTGAATCTGAATTCAATTTTGAAATCAAGATGTGTATTAAGATTAAGGCATCTAAATCCGGCTATGGTTGTTAATGGTGATGGGGTAGTTATTTGTGTAGTTGAGGTGGATGTGTTGATTGTGGTTGAAAATGGGAGTGGTGGGGATGGTGGGTGGTGGTACTCGATAATGGCGGTTATGATTGAGGATGGTGGTGGTGGTGGTGGGTGGTATGGTGGAATTCAATAACGAGTTCAACCATACCAAAATTATCAAATTCCGACCTCTAATCAACCTTCAAATCATCAATTTATAGTTTGGGAAGTTTTCACAAAATTCCCCAATTTTTCCAACTCAAAACACTAGTTGTATAATAAAAACAATGATGGATTCATTAATAATAATCAAATCCGAGTCAAAAACACTTACCCCAATCAAATCCTTGAAAAGCCCTTCAAAAATCACCCAAAAAGTGAGCTCTCTAACTCAAAAGATGAAAAATAATTCTAACCCTCGATCTTGTCTATTTCAGCCTAGGAATTCTGCTTCTACGGAGGAAACATCAGAGATGCGGCCCCAACTCAAGCCCAGCAATCTCCGCTTCTACGGTCCACAACGCGCTTCTGCGCTCCCAGTTCTACGAAACATGACCGCACCTGCGGTTCCTCACTGCTCGCTCAACGTTTGCTTCTATGGACGGGTTGTTAGTTTTGCGGGTGCACACATGCGCCCAGGTGTCCGCACCTGCGACCTTCTCCCTGGGCAGCCTCCTTCGCTTCTGCTATCTCCCAGCTACACCTGCGGCCAAGCCCACCGCAGGTGTGGTGACACTAGAACATCACCTCCTTCTAAGTTGTCACGACCCCAAATCCTAAACCGACCGTGATGGCGCCTATCGTGGAACTAGGCTAGCCAACAATCACATATTTACAGTTTCTTTCCAAAATTTCCAGCTTATGTCCCACATTTCATAAACGTATATAAATTACTGAATCTATTAAGCAAAACAAATAGTTAAACAGCCTAAACCATCCTCAAGATCCGGAGTCAACATGTCATGAACATCTAAGGATAATGCCCAAAATTCTACTATTATAATACAAATCATCGGAACAAAGAACTAGGTACAAAATAAGAAAGGGAAAACAGAGATGCTGCGGACGCTGAACAACTACCTCTATGTCCCGACTCTGGCTCCGCACGGAAGTAGATGACTAACGCTCGGTATCAACACCTGTATCTGCACATAGGGGTGAAAGGAGTAATGTGAGTACGCCAACTCATTAGTAATGAAAATAAATCAAGTCTAAGCAGTAAGAAACACATAAGATAAAATCATCAGTTCATAATAAGCACAACCTTTCTTTCCAATAGTATGTATATATATATATATGAAATCAACATGCTTTAAAAACCAACTTCAGAAAAAATCCTTTGAAAAATGTGTTTTCCAACAATTTCAGAAATAAATACCTCAATAGTTTAGTGTGAAATGAAATAAATCATAAATAGCCCCTCGGGCCAAATCATGAATCATAAATCTCCCCTCGGGCAGAACATCACTCAGCATACCTCACAGTCAATCAGAATCAGCCCCTCGGGCAACCTTACTATCACTCATGCCTCCCAATCACTCGTCACTCGGCACTCAACACTCGCACTCAGTAGGTACCTACGCTCACTGGGGGTGTGTACAGACTCTGGAGGGGCTCCTTCAGCCCAAGCGCTAAAAATGAAGCCACCTCGTGGCATCTCATATCCTCACAATCAGGCCCTCGGCCTTACTCAGTTAGAAGCTCTCAGTAAGCCCCTTGGGCTATCAGTAAAACGGGGTACTCGACCAAAAACTCATTTTATAACTCAAATAGTGTAAATAAGGCTGGGTTTCGAAAACAGTTAAGCATAGCATGACTGAGTGTAAATCATAAATCAACGTAGTGAGGAAATAGCAGTAAAAAGCCCCCAAGGGGTCTAAACAATTCGGCGCAAGGCCAATCATGACTTACATCGCAAACATAGAAATAGTTTTTTAACACAATTTAACATATGATTTAGAGTAAAATACGGAACTCAATAGTTGCCGCGGAAAAGACCAAGTCCAAATCCAAAAATCAGTGCATGCCACAAACTCTCCATCCGACATTTGCGCCACTCTAAAAGTAGTGAGAAAATACAAAGTCCGGGGTTTCATACCCTCAGGACAAGATTTATACTCATTACTTACCTCCACCGGACCAAACTACTAATCCGCGATGCTCTTGCCCCTCGAATTGGCTCCCGATTGCTCCGAATCTAACCAAAACCAGATTAATATCATCAATATATGCTAAATGAACAAGGCTCAATCAAAAACTACCAATTTTTACGCACAATTCCCGAAACTAGCCAAACCCGAGACCCTGGCCCACGTCTCGAAATTCGATAAAAATCGCGTCTCAAGAATCCTTATCCCTCCCCGAGTCTACACATATAAAATGTCAAAATTCGACCACAAACAACCCCTAAATTTCTTAATTACAAGTCTCAATTTCCCAAGCCCTAAACCCCACATTTATGCCATTTAATCCACAAATTTCAAGCCTAATCCGTCACATAATCACATAGAATCGAGTTTATGGTCCGAGAAACTTACCTCCACTGAAGAATCTCGAAATCATCCTTCAAATTGCTCCCAAATTGGCTCAACCCGCATGCAAAAATGAAGAAAAATGCCAAAATTCACGGAGGAACATATTTATACTTCATGCCCAGTTAATCCGCACTTGCGGTCCCAGGTGCGCACCTGTGGAATTCCACTAAAAGTCCAAAGCTCGCACCTGAGGTGATTCACCCGAACCTGCGGCTCCGCAGGTGCGGCCCATGCCTTGCACCTACGACTTCCTCCATCCTGATCTCTTTTCGCACCTGCGCAAGGACAGTCGTACATGTGTCCATCGCACCTGCGGCTCCCCATCCGCAAGTGCGGCCACACCAGTAAAATGGCACCAGCAGCAGCTTTGCTGCAAATTCGTAAGTCCAAACCTCTGTTAACAACCTGAAATCAATCCCGAGCCCTTCGGGACCCCAACCAAGCATACCAACACATCCCATAACCTCATTAAATCTTATTCGAAGCTTCGAAAGACCAAAATCAACGTAAAAACTCCAAAATCACATCAAATACAAGCCTATGAACTTTGAAACTTCAAAATTTCACCAAGGATGCCGAAACCATCCAAAACACATCCGATTGAACTGAAAATTTGCAAAAATTTCCAAAATGACATTATGAACCTGATCCAACTTCCGGAATTTCATTCTGACCCCGATAGCTATTTTTCCCTGCCGACCGGAAATTGCCAAAAACTAACTTTTTTCAATTCAAGCCTAATGCTACACCGGACATTAAAACTTCATTCCGAACACACACCTAAGTTCCAAATCACCTAACAAAGCTATCTGAGCCATAATATCTACATTCCGAGGTCGTTTACCAATAAGTCAACTCCCAATTGACTTTTGTAACTATTAAGCCAGTTTAAGAGACTAAGTGTCTCAGTTCTCACCACGACTACTCCGACTCGAACCAACCGACCCAACAAAACATAAATAGGCTAAGCAAAATATGATAAAGCAGAAACGGGGGAGACAGGGCTAATCTCACGTGACGACCGGTCGGATCCTTTCATAAGTCCCAAACTAGAGCCGAATCAATCTGAATCATGCATAGGGCCCCCATCCAAACATACCATCAAGTTTCAAAACACATAACGAACCTACTCGAGGCCTAAAATAATATCAAACAATATCAAATCTATGAATAGCACCCCATTTCAAGCTTATTAAATCAATGAACATTCAACTTCTAAAACCAATGCCGAAACACATCGAACAAACTCCGATTTACCTCAAATTTTGCACACAAGTTGTAAATGACACAACAGAACTGTTCCAACTCCCATAACAAAAATCCGGACTCAATATCAATAAAGCCAACTCTTGGTCAAACTGCTCAACCTTCCAAACCTTCAACTTTCCAACTTTCGCCAATTCAAGCCAAAACGACCTACGAACCTCCAAATCAATATCCGGACACACTCTTATGTCCAAAATCATGGTGTGGAGCTATATAAAATAATTAAAACTCCATTCTAGGGTCGTCTACATAAAAGTCAAACTTTGATCATTTATTTCAACTTAAGCTTCCAACTTTGGAACTAAGTGTCCCAATTCACTCGGAAGCTCACCAGAAAGCAAAATCAACCACCTCGGCAAGTCACATAACTACAATTTAACATAGATAAGGCATTAAATATGGTGACGAGGCTAAAATACTCAAAATGACCGACCATGTCGCTACAAGTAAACACGAAGTATTCAAATACAAGATACTTCCTCAAACGGAATACATAACGGTCAACACCGAATAAAAGATCACATCTCAAGTTAGGAAGACTTATAAGTATGCTGAATTCTTATCACATATGTCGCACGGTTCTCCCAAGGTTAGAGACCCGATCCCATAAGAGTATTGGCACGATTTCCTCTCGTGGCGTACGGGCCGATCCCATAATAATCGTGTACACTGCCGAGGTCGAACGACTCAGACCATAGATACATCACATAATACTGTCGAGGTCATATGACCCAATCCATAATAGTACAACTAAGGTGTTCAGCCCGATCCCATAGGATAAGTGAAACTTGACGGGTCATTGGCCCCACTCACGAACATATGTGTGAGTTATGAACTTCAAGAAAACGCGGGAGAAATCCATAAAAGGAAGTAAAAATTCTACTGCTAATCAACTAGATCGCGAATATCTAATATAGCAAATCTGATACCTTACGCAAGTCTAGTCTTAGTAAAAAATGTAAATTAAGGCATTTAAATAGGAAAGAATAACTCATTACACAATTAAAGCATGGTGCGAGTCTTAGTCCACATGAACCTAATTAGAAATTCTAGCATACACACAAACACTCGTCACCTCATACGTGCGTAGCTCCCACAACATGTTTCACATAAATAATATAACACATGGGGTTAATTCACCCTCAGAAGATTAGTCCGGATACTTATATCTCTCCAAGATTCGATAACCGGCTCCAACACCTCTCTAGCTCCTCAAACCAATGCAAACGGTCTGAAACTAGTCAAACAACGTGCAGACCAATCAAAATATAACCAAAGACTCGCAATTTACCAATTAGGGATTGTTTGGTAGGATACATTAGAGAAAGTAATGCATGCATTAGCTTTTGTTATCGTAATCCCTTGTTTGGTACACTTTTTCAACCTATATATTAATAATGCAAGTATTAGTTATACAATATATTTGGTATTATCCTATGTATAACTAATACATAGAAAACCATGGTATTAGACATACTAAGGCTATTAATGTATACATGTAACGACCCGGCCGGTCGTTCCGTGAGATTAGCCCCATTTCCCCCCATTTATGCTTTATCATATGTTTCTTAGCCTATTTATGTTGTGTTGGTTCAGTTGGTTCAGGTTCAGAGTAGTGGTGGTGAGAATTGAGACACTTAGTCTCTTAAATTAGCTTAATAGTCGAAAACGTCAACTGGGAGTTGACTTATTGGTAAATGACCTCGGAATGTGGATTTTATGGCTCGGATAGCTTTGTTAAGTGATTTGGGACTTAAGAGTGTGTTATGAATGAAGTTTTCATGTACGGTGTAGAATTAGGCTTTAATTGGCGAAAGACAGTTTTTGGCGATTTTCGGTCGGCAGTGGAAAATAAACTATCGGGTTTGGAATGGGATTTTGGAAGTTGGAGCAGGTTCATAATGTCATTTTGGATATGTGTGCAAAATTTCAGGTCAATCAGATGTGTTTTGGTTAGTTTCGACATCATTGGCGAGATTTACAAGTTTCAAACTTTTTAGGCTTGAATTTGATGTAATTTTGGTGTTTTCGTATTTTTTTTTTGGTGTTTCGAAGGCTCAAATAAGTTTGAATGATGTTATAGGGTGTGTTGGTATGATTGGTTGAGGTCCCGAGGGCTTCAGGTGTATTTCGGATGCTCAAACAGGCACTTTTTGGCCTTAAGAAGTCTGTTGTTTTCTGGTGTTTTAGCAGCAGTGATTTCTTCACTGCGATCGTGTGGATTCATCCACGATCGCGTAGAGTAAAAGAGTGGGCCAGGAAATTTGTTCTATGCAATCGCATGGTATGGACTGCGATCGCATAGGTTGGACAGGTAAGGCAGTGCGATCGCGTGTGATTTTGGTGCGATCGCATAGAGGTTCTGAGGCGCGTGTGTGGGATGGATGCGATCCCGTGTGTTGGTGTGAGATCACGTAGGGTGGTATAGGCTGTGGATCGCGATCGCGTGGGTTGAGTCGCGATCGCACTGAAGGGGTTATAAGGGCTGGACAGAATGTTTGTAAGGCCTTATTTGCGAGATTGGCTCATGTTTCCTCCATTATTGAACGAGTTGAGAGCTATTTGAGAGGTTTGAAGAGGAAATCAAATGGGCTCACTTGGAGTTAAGGTTTCCAACTTCATAAGTCATTTCTATATCGTTTTCTAATTTATTAAACCGGAATTTTTTTGAAATTAAACCCAAATTTGGGGAAGATAAGTGCATGAAATTTAGAATTTTCTTTTGAGGATTTAAGTGGGTAATTGTGGTCTGATTTTAGTGTTCTTGGTATGTATGTAATCGTGGGAGGACGAGGATTCTAGTGCTGCAAATTTTATCGAAATCCGAGACGTGGGCCCGAGGCTCAAGTTTGTTTGAAATTCGAGAATTGTGTCTAAATTGATAAGTTTCAATTGGGTTTTGTTCCATTAGCGTATATTGATGATGTTAATATGGTTTTGGTTAGATTTGGAGCAATCAGGATCCAATTTGAGGGGCAATAGCATCGCATATTAGTATTATGGCCCGGTAGAGGTAACTAATGCTTACAAATCTTTTCCTGAGGGTATGAAACCCAGACTTCATATTTCTCACTGTTTTTAGCATGGCACACATGGCGGATGACGAGTATGTTGCGCACACTGATTTTTTTTATTGGAATTGGTCTTCTCCGCGGCAAGTATTGAGTTGCGTATTTTACTCTATATCACATGTCAAATTGTGTTCTAAAGACTATTGCTATATTTGGGCTATAAGCCATGTTTGGGGCCTCGTGCCGACTTGTTTAGACCCCTTGGGGGATTTTTACTGCTATTTCCTCACTGTTGATTTATGATTTACACTCATACATGTTGTGCTTAACTTTTTTCGGAACTCATCCTTATTTACACTATTTTGAGATATAAAATGATGTTTTGGGTCGAGTACCCCGTTTTACTGATACGCCTGAGGGGCTTTGAGAGGTTCTGACTGAGTGAGGCTGAGGGCCTGATTGTGACGATATGATACGCCACTAGGTGGCTTGATATTAGCGCTTGGGCTGAAGGAGCCCCTCCGGAGTCTGTACACCCCCCCAGTGAGAACAGGTACCTACTGAGTGCTGAGTGTCGAGTGTTGAGTGCCGAGTGATCAGTGATTGGGAGGCATAAGTGACAGTGAGGTTGCCCGATAGGCTGATACTGAGTGGCTGTGAGGTGCTGAGTGATGTTTTGCTAGAGGGGTGATTTATGATTCATGTTTCTGCCCGAGGGGCTATTTATGATTTATTTCATTTTTACACTAAATCTTTCGGTTATTTTTATCTTTGAAATTGTTGGAAAATACATTTTTAAAAGGATCTTACTGAAGTTGGTTTTCAAGACATGTTGATTTAATATATCTATGTATATACTATTGGAAAGAAAGGCTGTGCATATTGCGAAATGATGATATTGATTTTTATGTGTTTCTTGCCGCTTACACTTGATTTATTTTCATTAATACTGAGTTGGTGTACTCACATTAGTCCCTGCACCCCTGTGTGCAAATACAGGTGCTGATACTGAACATTAGCCATCTATTGCGTGCAGAGCCGGAGTTCGAGATATAGAGGTAGCTGTTCGGCGTCCGGAACATCTCTGTTTTCCCTTCGTTTGTTGTATCTAGTTATTCGTTCAGAGGTTTTGTAATATAATAGTAGACTTGTTGGTATATTTCTTATATGCTCATGACATGTTGACTCCGGATGTTTGGGGATTGTTTAGACTATTTAGCGGTTTATTTTGCCTAATTAATTCAGTAATTTTATGTACTTTATGAAATGTTTGAGAATGGTTGGGATTTTAGAAAGAAACTGTAATTATGTGATTATTGGCTAGCCTACTTCCACGATAGGAGCCATCACGGCCAGTTTAGGATTTGGGGTCGTGACAAGTTGGTATCAGAGCCTAGGTTACATAGGACTCAACGGTCATGAGCAAGTTTACTAGAGTCTTGCGAATCGGTACAGAGACATCTATACTTATCTTCGAGAGGCTGCGGAACCCTTAGGAACAATCTCATTTTCTTGAATTCTGTCGTGCCATTTTGTTAATTCTGGAAATCTAAACTTCTGTTGCTTCCTTCTCTCACAGATAGTGAGGACTCGTGCTACCGATCAGGATGATCAGCAACTAGCTAGACCAGTGAGAGGTCGAGGCCGCGACCGAGGCTCTGGTAGCGGTGGGGGGCAGCCTGTGCAGCAGCCAGGGCAGTGCCAGTTGATTCCCCTACTGTTCAGGGTCAGATTCCCTCCACAAATACTCCAGTAGGGCAGGCTCAGGCACTAACAGTGCCTATTGTTATTCCAGGTCTTCAGGAGACTTTGGCCTAGATCTTGACGGTGTGTACAACCCTTGCTCAGGTAGTTGCTACTACTTCTCAGGCAGGAGGAGGCTGTCGGACTCCAGTTTCCCGGACACCTGAGCAGGCTACTCAGGGCCAGCAGACACCGGGGGCGGTTCCAGCCCAGCCGGTTGCTCCAGTTAGAGACTTCGTGGTTCCAGCTATGCCAGAAGACGAGCAGCGTAGACTGGAGAGATTTAGCAGACTACAGCTTCCGACATTCAGTGGTGCTGAGGGCGAGGATGTCCAGGGTTTTCTGGATAAGTGTCAGAGGATGCTGCGTACTTCTGGGATTTTGGAGACCAGTGGGGTCTCATTTTCTACATTTGAGTATTCTGGTGCTGCTTTCACTTGGTTGGAGTCTTTTGAGAGGCGTGGGCCTATTGGTTCAACACCCCTCACCTGGCAGCAATTCTCCACTATCTTTTTGGAGAAGTTTGTACCCCAGTCACACAGGGAGGAGCAGTGCAGGCTTTTTGAGCAGCTGCATCAGGGGGAACTATCAGTGATGCAGTACGAGATGCGATTTTTGGAGTTGTCTCGTCATGCTACCGGGTTGGTCCCTACTAATAAGGAGAGGATTAGGAGGTTCGTGGATGGCCTCACTTATCAGCTCCGCCTATTTATGACCCGGGAGAGAGTATCAAATGCTACATTTGATCAGGTTGTTAACATTGCTCGAGATATTGAGTCGGTTTGCCGCTAGGAGCGGGAGGAGAGGGAGTCCACGAGGCCTCATGGATCGGGCAGTTCTAGTGGTGCTCTTTCCAGGGGGCAGTTTCAGCATGGTAGAGGTCGTTCATTCAGGCCTCCTCAGTCAGCCCGCCCAACCTATAGTGGTGCATCTCCGGGGCATGGTCCCCGTGGTTCTCAGCCAGGCCGTACTTCATTTGGTGCCCTCCCAGCTCACAGTGCAGCTCGAGCACCACCAGTTCAGAGTTCTTCTATGCATGAGTCATCCAGTGGCCATTCTGGTGCCATGGGTTTCTATCAGTCCC